>VYZW01000743.1:0-205449 GCA_013401315.1 Balaeniceps rex | reverse complement strand
ATGTGTGTTCTGAGGTGGAAAAGATTGGCTGCTGCCTGTAGCAGTAATTCTATAGTTGTTTAGTGCAAGAGGGTGTTCAACTCCTTAGGAAGGATGGGATTAGAGCGGAGGGCTGTATGGAGTAGCAATTCCTTGTCCCTTCAGAGAAGGCTTTCTTTCACCATGGTATCTGCAGTTCAGTGGTCCTCTGTTGCAGAGGTCTGCTCTCATGCTTCGTGGACGCTCCTTACACTAGCTGTTACTAGATTGCTGTGCTAGGTGCTTGCTTTTCTCCTAAAACTTGTTCTTTTGGTGTGGCTTTGAAGCTTATTGCTATCATATAATTAAACCACTTTCAATGATTTTAAACTGTCTCTAACGTGCTGTATTGGATAGTGGTAAACCTCAATAAAAATCTTTGTTATTGATTTCCCCATCCTAGGGCAGATTCCCTGAGAAATTGCTTTTGAACTAAGGTTTACAGGCTTAAATACAGTGCTCAGCAGTGTATCAGGGTTAAAAATAGAGTCCTTGTTTTTCAGGTATTTTTCTAGTGAGTTGCAGCATTGATTTTTTTCCTCTGGGTATTCAAGTCAGGCTCTTTACTTAATGCTAATTAATAGGGTTTAGTTTGTGGGTCACTCCGGGAAAAAGTTCTCTCTCCTTCTAAATGTACATATTTATTCAGAACAACGTTGCAAAAAGTGTTACTTTAGCTCTCTTTCTTCTCCCTTTTGAGAGAAGGGGAAAACCAGTATGTTCATTTATTAGAACTTTACAGGAAAAATGCATCTCATCTAACATCTGTTTACTTGTTCTTATTTATTTCACCAGTGTTTGCTAGGAGTGGCCTACTCATTGCTTGCCTGTGCCCTGTGGCCCATGGTGGCCTTTGTTGTTCCAGAACACCAGCTGGGAACTGCTTATGGCTTGTAAGTACTTAGATCTGTCTGCTTGTGCTGCTCTGCAGTGACCATGTCCTGATACTATTGAACCACTGAATATCAAGCAGTTCTAACATGTTAATGGTTAATAATTCGCCAAGTTCAGTCTAGCAGGAAGTCTCATGTAGTTTCAGGATGTGTATGTGTGGTAGAGCATGTGGTTGTGATAGATACACAGAAACTTCAGCAAAAATGTGGACTCGCGGCTCTGTTGTATGTCATAACAAATGGGGAAGAGTTAATTTCATTGTTCAGTGCCACTAATGTTGTTTTCTTTAAAAATAAACTTCTACACAGTGGTAATCCTTTGTTTATGTGTCAGTATGCAGTCTATCCAGAATCTCGGTCTGGCAATTATTGCTATAGCAGCTGGGATGATTCTGGACACAAGAGGATACTTGTTTCTTGAAGTCTTCTTCAGTGCTTGTGTTTGCTGTAAGTATTAAAAACACTGAAAATGGATTCTGTACATTCAGGAAGCTTTATTAGGCTTTTTTGTTATTTTTTCCTGTAAAACAGTAATAACTCCTTTCTTACAGTTAGAGGTTTCAACTGGGGCAGTGTTGAAAGTCACTTAAACCTAGTGAAGTGTTTTGTGGTTTTCTTGAAGTGATTTAGTGTAAGTAGTTTCAGTGTTCAGAAAAAATGAAGAGTAGAAGGGTAGGTGAATGATACTCTTAAAGGCTATGTTTATGAGGGCTGTTATTAATATAACTAAACCTGAAATAACCTTTTCTGAGTTACCATGCTACTTAATGAGCATAGTGGAATTTTCAAAAGCAATTAAGAGGTGCTGATGGCAAAAATCTCCCCTCAGTTACAACTATCATAAAAAATCTTAGTTGCTTGGTTGTATGTTAAAGCTGTTCTTCTGTCATTGTCGTAAATTTATTGTCAGCTAAAACCGTTCCTTTTTTTTTTTTAGTGTCACTAATAGCTGTAGTTATGCTGTATTTTGTGAATCACCTCACAGGTAAGTAAGTGTTTTCAGCTTCTCTTGATATTTGTTGTTACAATTTTTGAAGTTAATCAAGCTGAACCATTTACAGGTGGTGTTGTACGGTCCTGTGTCAGGTGCTATAGCTCATGGCTTTGGTACCAGGAGCATCTCTTGATGAGGCCTGTCCTTGTAACATCATCTTTGTGAATGCTGTAGTGTGTGCTGAACCCTGCTGTGATGTTAAATCTCATCAGCAGGGCAGTGGTACCTGTCCCTTCAGCTGACTTGAACAAATGTGTAGGCTATTCTTCAACTTTTTCTAAACTGCGTATCAAACTTGACTGTATATGTATCTGCAAATATAAAAACTTAATTGTGCATATTTTCCTTCAAATAGCAGCGTTCTTTCTCAACTGTTTTTTGAAGCAGTAACTACTGAAAGGTGTGGAAGGGATAGTAATTTGTTTCTTTCAAAGTTGCTTCCACTTTTTTTAGTTTTATGGGGTATTATGGTGAGTTGTAGAGGAACTTGTTACTCAACAGAAAACTGGATCAGGCTTGAGAGCTTAGTTTGGGTCCTGATTTTGCTTGTTCGGATGACTATGAATACGTTGCTCTTTCTCTTTACCTCAGTTTTTACTTTTGTAAACTTACTCCACTGATTTCTTTTGTCAAATGTTCTGAGAACTTCTATAGTGAGGTATGGTATCAAAGATACAATACAAAAAGACCAATTTTGAAAATTTCAAAGCGTATATTGCTTCTGTTGCAGGTGGTGATCTCAACTGGTCTGCAAAGAAAAGGGAAAAACTGCAAAAAGTAGCTGCAGCTGAGTAAGTGTAGAGAACAGTGTCCTTATGAAGTGTTTAACCTGAAGTAATTAAGTAGATTACTGTCTGAAGCCAGTCTCTTTTGTAGGTCTGCCATTTGTATTGAATGTTGCTTTCTTTCTTACCAGTTAGTAGTAGGATTTCATATTCCTGCCTCCTGTGAATGAATAATTAGAGGAAGTAGCAATTAATCAGGTGTCCTTTCCTGGCACTCTTCCTTGCTGTTTTTCTTTATTTCAGTGGCCTTCCAACTGAGTGGAACTGAAGTGTGTTTAAAAAATGTTCTATCACTTATTTAAAAATGTGCTTCCTTTATATGGTGTGTACCTGACCTAGACAGCAGCAAACATTACCTGGGTTTAATGTCAGGTAATGCATGGACCAATTTTTTTAAGTGTCATTAGAAGCTAGATCTCTCTTCAGAAGAAACGACACTCCAGTCACTTCCCCTTCAGTTTCAGCTTGCTCCTCTTGCTATATTATTTAGAGGTCTTAATTCAACTTGTCTCGGAAAACTGGGGCTTGAGTCTAAATTGCAGTCCTAATGTGAAACTCATTTGTGGTCAGATCTGTGTCATAAATGTTATTGATTACAGTGAAAAGTTTCCTTTTTTACAAAGAAAATGGGGCACGGATATTTCAATAACGTGGAATCCACTTCTTTAAAAGGAAATGGAGCACTTGAGGTGGGCTTAGGGCAGAAATTCTTGAAATAAGCAAATTTTGACAGTTCATCCAATTAAGCAAATTTCATTCTGTGGGAGACTTGTATGTCCTGCTTTCCTCTCTACAGAAAATAAGGACAGTGATACTCTTCAGAACAGTAACTTAAAAAATTCTCTTCCTTGGTCTTGACAAAACATTGGTGACATCTTAAGGGTCCATTGCTGTGCATGGCCCTAACAGCTGGAATCAGGTACTCTTGCTTTTTTTAAGAGTGTTGTTTGAGCACACATGAAGGTATCAGTCACCTGCTGTTGGGATATCCCCTGAGTTCTAGGGCACTGGATTTATCCTGTCTGCACGGCAGAAAGTTTACTTGCTTTTTTGTTTGCTATCCAAGAATGCTGAATGAGGGGTAAAGCTCTCAATGGATATGGAACGCTGTACAAGGGAGTCAAACACTGGGTTAGTCTTACAACTTTCAAAATAATTGCCTTGTATTGGGGGAGGAGGAGAGAAAAAGCATTGTATGGTAAAGCCCATTAAGAGGTGTCACCTTAAAGGCAAAACAAAAGACCCTTCCACTCCAGCTTCTCCATTATCTACTTAACTGTTTAGAAAAACTGCTTTTTTTAAGTAGACATAATGTAAAGTCTATCCATCAGACTGAGTGTGGGCGGCTTGGTTTGTTCTGATGACCTTGTTGAAGATGCTTCTTCTAGTAGTGTCTCAGCACCCAAAATTTTGTTACCTTTTCCTAGTTCTAGTTAGTGCTGTGAGGATTAAAAATACGTGCCTTGGAGAATGTAATGTTAATGGGGATGAAGTCTTGGTTAATGTATTGATTTTTTTTTTTTTAAATATATTTAAACCAAATGTTTAATTTGCTTAAGGGTAGAACAAGTCTAAGAAATCTCCGCTGCTCCTCCAGTCTGAATTTGTTTTGGTGAGATTGTGATTGATATCTGTTGGAGAGGGCACTGTATATGCGTTTCATGACTCTAGTCATAGTTTAACATTTGGCATGTGGAAGAGTAAGTCAATATGCAGTAAGTCACAGCTTTCAAGATAACATCTGTAGAATTCAAGCTGCTTGTATGTGAACAACAGAATTCTTCTTTTGAAATGCTTCCTCTTCTGACCTAATTCAGCTCAGCGAGACTCTTCAGGTCTTGAAGTTCATTTGCCTGTAATGTTGTTGGAATTCTTTACTTTTTTCATAGGTAACTACATTTCACCTGCAGATACTATACATCTCACAGCTTATATCTAAGTTTGTTCCAGATAAATACTTTGTTAACAAGACATCTCTTATAAATGGACTTCTCTGAAACTGGACTATGTAACTGTGCATATGATGATACTTTAGTCTTGAAAAAAAAAATCCAAAACACCTGTCAACAAGGTCTAGCCAGGTGACTTGTGGGGTTTAACATGGGTTTGTTTGTCATCCTAATTTGTGGGCTTTTTGCACATCAGTCTTGAGGAAAGCTCAGGAAAACTAAAACCTCACCAGACCTGGTGAGCATGCTAGCTTAGTTGTGATGAGTATCATTCTTGAGCCAAAACGTCACAGCCAGTTTTTAATACAAATGCAACAACAACGACAAAAACCCCCCAAAACCACCAACCTTGAACCCAGGAGCAAAGGAATTCTGTGTCCAAATAGAGCTGCTTTTCAGTCTGCCTGGCCACGTGGGTTGTGTTTAATGCTTCCAGTATTTACTGTGAAAGATGGCTTTGTATTAGTGTATGCTGTGGGATATAGTGTCTTGGAACAATATTTTCAGTAATTTTTATTAAAATGTTTTTTGCAGAAAAGAAATTTGAATAGCAAATATCATCCAGAAGTGGGGAGCATTTGATCAGCATCATGTCAACTTGAAGAATTATAGTGTTGTTTAGTTTGGTGGTCAGCACTGGACAGTAGTTCTTTGGAAAAGAAACTAACATGCTGGGGATTTTACAGTAAATGGCTAAATTTTATGCTTTGTAACCAGTTTAACTAATGCTAAATCATCTCTTAATTTGAACAGAGTGAGTTTACAGCGTTTTACATTGTGTTTAAGGTCTGTCTTTGGAGAGGGTACTCTGCAACCCAAGACAAACATGGTCATCTTGGAAGACACTTTATTCTAGTCTTTATCTTATGTGCAGCACTACCATTTTGGTGGGGGTGGAGATTTCTTAACGTAATGGCATTTTGTGTTCTGTAATGAGGCTCGTTGCCTTACAGAGCTTAGAAACGGATCACTGTTACTACCTTTGTCACTGTCTTAATGCAAACCACTGTCTTAAGCTAAGTGTATTTAGAGCTCTGTTCGGTCCTGTTTCTCTTTAAGACTTACGTGGAAAAAGAGCAACGACGCTCTGGTCACAAATTGACTCTTGTAGGAGACTGCTATTAATTCTGAAGACTGCTGAGCAGTCTTTTATTTGCATTTTTGGCGATTGAGACTTTTTGTATTGTAATCTTTATTTTAAGGAGTGAAAGCTTGTTTAATAAAGAGGTAGTAAAAATTGTTACAAAAGCTCACTGAGTTGTAATCTGTGAAAACCAAAAGGTTTATCTTTCTACTGAAGTCTTGCAATCTAAATAAAAGGAAACTGCAGAAAACAGCCTCTCTCTTTCTTTACCCTGAATTAGAGTAATCCCTACACATCTCTTAGCCTCTTTTAATCTGCTCTCCAGTATTCATCTATAAACATTACAAGTTTTTTTTCTAGTTACTAAAAGTAGAACTGCATACACAAGATAAAGTTGCTTGGGTTTGCACTTCTCAGTGCAAATATCTGAAACCAATTTTCTTTTCCAGAGTGGAAGAACAAGAGAGACTCAGACGTCAAAATGAAGATGACTTGGCTAAATTACGGCCAAAAGCTGATGACTTTAGTTTAAGGAATAAATACCTCTCCAAACTAGGCGCTCAGGTATTGGTAACAAAGTAGGGGTTTTACTAACGAAGAATAGAACAATGAGATGTTTATTTCTAAGGACTTGGCTTATTGTTTCAAATAGCCAACAAATCAAGGTCTGATTAAAATGCTAAAAGTATGCTTGTTCTCAGAAAGGAAGTCTAACCAATGGTAATTAAAAATCTAACGAAGAAAACTAATCAATGGCTGGCGGACCAAATCAGTTGAGGAGCAGGCTTATTATGATGCATGATTTTTTTAATTTTATTTTTTTGCAGCTACCAGGTAGCTACTCTTCCTATTTCTCGACAATGGTACACAGAAGCGTGTTGAAATAACATCTTGCCCCACTTGCAAAAGCAGAAATACATTGAAGTTCCTGGAACACAAAACTTTGCTTCCAGTACTGACAACTACCCCGGCAAACGCAGAGTGATGCACCATACTTTTCTGCAAGCATAGATCCTATTTTGAAAATACCTGGCTTAAGCTCCCCCTCCGCACCGTGGGTAAATAACACAGATACAGATGAAGAACCATCTGGCTGTTTATTTGAACCCATGAGCTATGTACTACACCCTCCTGTCTAAAATAGCTCAAGTCCATAGCTAAGACTTGATCCCTTCTCACTACACAACGATGTCTGAAATGTGAAAGCTTTGTTTCAGTAATCAAATTGCTGTGAAATGAGCCTTGATGTAGGTATGTGGCCTACAGGTTGGACAACTTTGTTACCATGGTGGAAATGGTCTGTTTCATTTTTCTTATAGAAAAATGTGAGGAAAGGCTACCTTTTTATTTTGGGCCGAGCAAATATTTCAGAGGAAAGCAAACTCTACCGTTTCAGTGTTATAGTTCAAAAAGTACTAGCCCTGGAATTTAATACTGGATCACAGGCTTAGCAATAAACCTCACGTAAGTCCCGATTAATGTGAAAATTGATGTCTTTTTAAGAGGTGGTGACTAAAAACTGTGAAAAGAGTTAAAGGCCAGAACTGAAGTTTGGCTTTCAGTGGCGAAAGTGTTCAATTTCACAATGAAACCTAACGCTTCCCCATAATTTCAGCGAAAGGCTTGTTGCTGAATAGTTAGCTCCTAGTAACTCCTGCAGAGTGCGTTTTTGGTTTTTGTTACTCATGTAACAAAACTTACTTGTGTAAGTATTTTACTCACTTATTGTCCTGGTTTCAGCTGAGTTAGAGTTACTTTTCTTCCTAGTAGCTAGCATAGTGCTGTGTTTTGGATTTAGCATGAGAAGAATGCTGATAACACACTGATGTTTTAGTTGTTGCTAAGTAATGCTTAGACTAGTCAAGGACTTTCTTTTTCAGCTTCCCATGCTCTGCCAGGTGCACAAGAAGTTGGGAGGGGGCACGGCCCAAGATAGTTGATCCAAATCGACCAAAGGGCTATTCCATACCATATGACGTCATGCTCAGTATATAAACCGAGGGGAGTTAGCCGGGGGGCAGCGATCGCTGCTCGGGGACTGGCTGGGTGTCGGTCGGCGGGTGGTGAGCGGTTGCATCACTTGTTTTCTTTTCCCTGGGTTTTGTTTGTCTCTCTCGTTCTCCTTTTCATTACAATTATTATTATTATTATTATCATTATTATTATTACTATTATTATTATTTTATTTCAATTATTAAACTGTTCTTATCTCAACCCGTGGGTTTTCTTACTCTTGCCCTTCCGATTCTCTCCCCCATCCCACCGGGGAGGGGGAGGGTGAGCGAGCGGCTGCGTGGTGCTTAGTTGCCGAGTGGGGCTAAACCACGACACTTATGTAACTGGACAAACTATTCCTAAACTAAGCTAATCTTACTTAAAAAGGCAAGAGCATCTGGCTTTCTGGGCACTAGGTACACCAAACGAAGAGCTGCTGTGCCTGTAGAGGATAAGGTGCGCAGGGGTGAGTGAGCTTTCCTTGGCTGACTTCAGGGACTCCTTGTGTGCCCCAAAATGCTTAAGAGCCTTTGATGAATTGCTTGACTGCAGGGAAGGTAATTTGTGATAAGAAAAATGTTACATTTTACCTGTAATATTTTTTTTGCCTACAGTAATGTTCTTAAGGGTTTGGTTTTTTTTAAAGATACTTTTCAGCGGAGAGTTCTTTCATGTTCCTGAAAGACTAAGATCATCCTCCTGAAAGACTAAGCCAGGCCTAGTCTGGTTAACGTTCTGTATTCTGAAGAACAACCTAGGAAGGTAAAGTAGCAGGTTGTGAGCTATGCCGAGCTTACTGCCGCAGGGGAGTCCTGCACTGACCTGTGATAATTTTTATTGGTGCTTTCTGTGCTCTCTTTGAGAACCAAACACTATCAGCTCTGAGAATGCTTGATGCAGGTTGGTTTATTTTTCCTTGTAGACTTGTGAATTCTGGGTCTTTTTTAATAAAAGCTTTAAATGGATACTGGTACCTGTATTTTTATTACCTGACTGTCTAGTGGTGTGTTGTTGCCCTTGGTGGTTGTTGAGTCTTATATATGCTTTTTTTTTTTAAACAAGCATGACTTCTGCTTTCCCCTGAGAAATACGTAGAGTTTCTGGGGAAGCGTATCTTTGAGGATCCAAAGGCAAAGTTGCCCTCGGTTCCCCCCACTGATGGGTTGATGCTTTTTTTTTTTTTTTTTCCCCTTCTTGGGGAGGGAGGGAGTGAGTTAGATTCTTGTTGTTCTGTTGCTCTTAATCTCCTTCAGCTACCTGCTTCTCCAATTCTCACATGTTATGGTTGTAGATAACTTCTGCTGGTACCCATAGGTCGGCATTTTGTGTGACAGACAGTAACTGTGAACTCAATGTCTTGTTGAAACTTTATTTTCAGTTCTTAAATTCTCGGTCCCCTTGAGCATCCTGCTGAAGTACTGTGCTGGACTTCTGTAAATAGCGTAACTTCCCGTGTCAACTCAACTCCAAACGTCCTCGCCTTTCCTTTCTGAGGGATTTCAGTCCGTTGATTTCCTTTACCTTGCTTTTTCAGTTGTGGATGTGGAGCATGGGAGCCATCTGGCTTTTGTTCCCTTATTTCCCATTCCTCTAATAAATTTCTGGTAGGATGGAGCCTTCCTCTTCCTATTGCCAGCCCTTTTGCTTCCACGCCTGCATTAGAAAGTCTCGCTGCTGTGTTTGTGCTTCAATGTGTAGTTATAGGTTCAGGTTGATCATCAAGAAGAAAATGGGAAAAGGGATTTTTGAATTCTGAATTGCAGTTTTCTTTTTGAGAGAGAAAATCTGGTTGTGATCGTTGTGGGAGGGACACGGCCAGCAGCTACAGCAGCCCGGGGGCTGCCTGCCTTGGCTAGGGGAGGGACCGTTTGGGCATGTGCTGCTGGAGTGGTATTTGGCAATACCTGCGTGAGTCCTGTTTGCAGTGAATTTGGAACGGCTTGAGCTGAAAGCTGCTTATCTTTATAAGACTGCCTTTTTTCCCCTGCAAAGCTTCATTTAATGGCTCCTACCCCCAGCAGCCTGAGAAGCTGCTGGTACAGTATGGCTTTCCTGACTTTTTTTTTTTTAAATACAAAGTTTACGTGTTGGGCTCTGCTTCTGGACTCTAGTGGTCTGACTAAATCCTGCTAGTGGATACACACTTGTCTGGAGATGTTTATAGAAGAGTCAGTAAATACAGTAGTAAACAGTTGTTCAACACAGTATTTTATTAAAATTATCTGGGCAAATTTCAGAGGGACGTGTGACTAATGAAGAATATAAATGGTGTTATCTATCTATGCTATTACTTCTGCTGCTCGCGTGGGGGACTCCCAGAGCTGCTGTGGCTTTTGGGTGGTTCTGTTCCTTTCCTTTGGGGGTGTGGTTTGTTTTTTTTCCTTTCTCTTTTGACATGTCTTTTCTTCAGGGGCTATCGCTGGATGTTGCAATAGGCTTTCTCATTCTCATTTCAAAAACTGGTTAATATTCTGTTGCATATCTTACCACTGTAGGTGCTCTCTTATTGCTTCTGCTGTTGTGCAGATGCTCAAGCAAAGAGGCAAAGCAGAGCTGTTCAGATGAGCTGCATCTCTGAGTAACGCGAAGATCTCTATTCCTAATACATTCACGCTGTGTTCTGTTGGATGGGCAGATGTGCACTGGCGTGAATGGGAAGCCAGAAAGCCCTAGACTTAAGTACACACGGTGTGCTGTTTCATGCAGACCCCTTCAAAAGGAAATGTTTAAAGCATAGAAATACCCTGTGAATATTTAAACTTCCCATGCATATGAATCATGAAATATCACTTTCAAACATTCAGTAATGGCGTAGCTGCCCAAGTGACACTGCGGTGCTTCAGATCTCGTGGTGTTCTCCAAGTATGCAAATGTTGTTGCACGTTTGAGATTTTTTCATAAATACTGGTCACTAAGAACAATAAAAGCGTTTGTGCCATAAAGATAGTACTTATGAACAAGCTGCTTATCCTCCAGGACCTTGGAAGTTCTATAACGGTGACAGTAGTGAACTCTTCTTCATCCTGACCCTCCCAAGAAGCCTGTCTTTGAGGTGGCCCCAGAGCAAGACAGCAGGAGTGGTTTTATTTATCATTACCCATGAGGAGCTGTGCTGAAACCAGCTTGCGGGGCCTGCTAAACAGCTGTCGGAAGCGGTGGGTTTCAGTTGTTACCAACCTAAGCTGAATTTGAATCAACAGATTGGAAATTCAAGCTGCTCTGTCTCATCGCCAAGGCTCTGTCTGCTGAATGTTAGAGAAAGAAACAGAAGCAGCCTTGGCTTGACTGGGTGGCTTAATCTGGATTCCCTGGTCGAGTTTGCCCATGTTTCCGTGGTTACACCAGCTGTGCACGGGTGGGGAGAAAGCAAATGCAATTCTGCCCAGAGTTCCGATGGAGGTGATCTGGAACATCTGAAATAAAGGGTTTGGATTTTGTTTTATTTGAATAAGGAGAAAACGTGCGTAAAATAAATCAGAGTAGTTCTGTCTGTTTAGTCGGGGCTCTGGCTTGTGTCAGCATATGTAAAACTGGAGAGCTGAAGCAGTTGCCGTGTCCTGGCCATCTGGTCTGCCCTTCGGAGAGAAGCTGCCACTGCTGTTGCAAAGATGACTTGAGAAACGGGTATTTTGGTGGTTTGATTTTTTTTTTTTTGTCAAGTTCCTTAAAGCTGAGTGTGTTGTGTAGAGGTTATGAACAAACAGGACCCATTTTCTTAGCTCTTCTTAAGCTTGCTTTCTGCTGCTGTGTCTCTGCTGCTTCTCAGGCATATACCATGACTGCTTTTCTGCTTTTCTTTTGATTCTGGTGCTTGTGTGGATGTGGTCGGGCAGTGTTCCAGCTAGATCATTTGTTGCCAGCCTCTGAGACAATTCCTCTTACTCTGGTAGTGTTTTCTAGGTCTCGTATGGGTGACAGCTCCTGTCGTCTTACCTTGCTGCTTCTCTGAATAATTGCTGCTCCCAGCTGGCTGGAGCGAAGGGGTGTGACTCAAACATTGTGGGCAGCGGTGGGTCTCCCGTTGCCTGTAGCTCAAATATGGGTTTGGAAGCAATTAGCGCTTTCTAAGAACAACTCCTCAAATTATATTTCTGTTACGGTACTTGCCGAGGTCCTTATCAGGTTCTTGCATGTCAAGTTTTGTACAGGTAGTCAAAGCTTGTTCTATCCCATTGTGCCCACGGCGTTTAAACGACACGTAATGGGGTTTGACATTGCGGGAGGGATGAAATCGGAGGTTCCCCATTCCTCTGAGCGCCGGGTTAGCTATTTCATTGAGCTGCCTTTGCAGAGAGAACAGAAGGTTTCTGAGCCAGACCGTTACTGCAGTGACAGTCAGTGTGCCGTAGGTGTGGCATTAAGATGTGACCGTACGAACAGTGTGTTCGTGTTTCTAATTGCCTTATGCTGGGTAAACCCCCGCTTCTTGGCTAGTGAACTCCCCGAAACTTTTGGCTCCTGCTGCTGTTATGGTCTGCACCTGAAGATGCTGGGGACAATGACTTTGTTACCTTCTCTGAAATACACCGCACGGAAGGTAAAAGCCTTTCTTCGTAGTGCACTTAATGTGAACGCTCCTGGCTGGCAACAGAAAGGGTTTCTACCCGTTAGGGAAGGTGCTGATGTGATGGACCCCACCAAGGAAATAGTAGCTAGGTGGTGATTGTCCTTGGAGTAGTTTTTTGAAGTACACTCATAGCATTTTAAAAATTCGTTACCTAACTAATGGCTGGAGACGACTGCTTACCTCTGCTCTCGTGTCTTCCTCAGTTATTCGCTATCATTTTTCTGCACAGCCCTCTTTACAGCTAGAAGCAGTGGATGTGCCTTTTGGAAAGGGTGCTCTTCAGCTCTATTTAGCCACAGCTGGCCCGGGAAATGATGACAACTTGTCTCTCAGTCCTTCATAAAAATACCTCCTGTGTTCTTCACCCAAATTTGTCTTCACTGCAGTTTGCCCTCACTCTGGGGGAATTGCAATTATATATTTTTTTGTTGTCGTTGCGCACATGAGTTTTATGGCTCTTCTCCAAGTCTCACACCCAGTGCAGTGGAACAAAGCTGCAGCGTTATGAGAGGGCAGCAGGGACGGGCTTCCTCGGCAAGGGGCAACTCTTGCTGGGACGTCTGTCCCCTCTGTGTGCACGGCAGGCCTGGCATGAGGACCTGCCTTGGGCAGTCTCGGCTCCAAAGCGAGCCTGGCTCTGTTAGTTTGACCAGAAAGAAAGTAGAGGAGGGGGTTGATGCAGCCGTTGAGGCTGACCAGCAGCCTCCAGATCTCGTAAAGCAAACTCCGGCGCTGTAGGAGTTGGCAGTCAGCTACCCGGTACACACGAATGAAGAGGTGAATGCTGCGGGTGATGTGAAACGGCAGTAAACAGACAGCAAAAAGCCCCCGCGCCAGGAGAATGGTTCGAATCAACTTGGCTCAGGCGGCACTACCGGTGGGGTTGGTGTCTCCAGCGTGCTGGGTGAGGCTTCTGATCATCAGGCAACAGCAGGCTAAAAGGATGAGGGAAGGCAAGAGGAAACCAGATGCGGTCAGAGCCATGCCGTACGGGTGGTAGCTGCTGAGGTTCTCGGAGCTCGTCATGTCGTAGCAGACGGTGTGGTTATTGATAACGCCAGCGTGAGCGTAGATCGAGGTGGGCAGGAGCTGCAGGAGCACCGGTACCCAAGATGTAGCTGTGCTGGCAGCAGCCAGGCGCCGGGTCCGATGGGGTAGGCAGCGGATGGGGTAGCAAACGCCTAGAAAGCGATGGACACTGATGCAAGTCAGCAGCAGGATGCTGCTGTACGGGTTGGCGTAAAACAAGAAACGTACCAGCCTGCAGAGCAGCTCTCCAAAGGCCGTGTGTCCTGCAGGATGGAGTTGATGATGAGCAAGGGCAAAGGGAAGAGGTAGAGCAGGTCTGCCGCAGCCAGGTTCACCAGGTAGGTGGTGGTGCAGGTCCAGTCCTTGGCGCGGCAGCAGCTGAGCCACAGCTTGGCTCTGGTGAGGATCAGCCCCAGCACAAGAGGGAGCTGTAAGGAAGGGGTAACAAGATGGATTTATAGCTGTCCGTGAGAGGGCACGGAGCCTTCCCGCAGGTGCCGTTCTCCATTTCCTTCAGCCCCTCCATTGCTGGGTGCAGCTTTAGGCACCGTGCTCTGCTTTTCTGTTGTTTTAAAGCTCTCCCTGCCAGAAATAGAAACACAAACACCCGGCAGTCATTTGTCGCTCTTGGCCCTTGCCTCTTGCCACCTCAGAAATCTGTAAAATCCTAATTAAAGCACGCACAGTCCTCTGAAGAGACGAAACTGCAATGGAAACGGTGCGTCGCTGTTACCGCTTGAATCCAACCAAAGCAGCGGCTCTGCAAACGCTTGGTGGTACGTCCTTGGGCACCATCACTGTGTTGCCAGGGCAGTCACGTGAAGTTTATTGCAAATGCAGGCTCTGCCACGCGCTGAAATTCCTTGGAGCTTCGGTTACTTTAGGGGGGCAGTTGAAGGAAGGGCGCAAGCGAGCACACGTTTTGCAAGAGGCAGTGCCTGGGACTGCTACCGGCTTGGCATTGCGTGCAGGTTGGTTGAGAAGAGGCGAATTTACAGCTTGCCCATAGCAGCAACAAGAAAATAAACTTGATGGGTAGCCGCAGGCTGCCTTGCTCACCGGGGCGGGGGCAGAGCCAGGCTGGGGAAGGGTTTGCTCAAAACGGTGTTCGTTGCAATCCGAGACAACACGGATGTCATTTCCCTTTTCCCAAAGGAGCGGGGAAGAGGTGTTTTTCTGCTTTCTGGTATCCTCTTAATCCCATTCAGAAAATAGTAATATAATTTGTATAGACTAAATTTTTTTTTGACGTTTGTACCCAGTATACCTCCCGGATCTCCCAGAGAAGCAAGGGGGGGTTCATTAGCAGGCATCCCGTTCTAAAGAGGGCAAGGATCAAACCAAACTGAGAAATGACTGAATGTGGGTTTTGTTCTCGATTTAGGGGAAAGCTCGGTAACTTCTGCGTGTGGTCACCTGAGCCAGAGCTGTTGAAGAGTCCTCTCCTGGCAGGAACGATGACGTGCGTGTTCTGGCCAACCCCTCTGATTTTTGTCTACTGGGGATGCTCGTTTTACACTCTCATGTCGGGCCCTGTTTGCGTTTGTCTTCTGTCATAAATCAACAACATGACCCCCTCGGAGCATCTCTGTCTGAGCTGCGGGCTGCCGGGTCGTTACATCGCTCCTGAGACCCCCCCGTGCCACGCGTCCTGCGGTGAACCCGGCTGTGGAGGGTCCTGGCTGGCTCCTCTCTGCCCAGGCTCTGCCTGGTCGTCGTCCTTACTGCAAAACCCCTCCAGGCACGCGCTGCCCCTGAGCGTGGGAAAGGGTTTGAGCCCTCGCTAGGTAGTGATGTACACAACTTAAATGTCTCAAAGTCAGTAACTTACTGCTTTGCTTTTGAATTATTGTACCGATTTCTTCATAGTCTGCATTATGTAATTTGAGAAGCAAACTTTCACTCGGGTATCTTTTAATATTTTGACCCTTTGAAAAACTGTTTTGTGCAATAAGGATCCCACGTCCGTGGTATTAACTGGGAGCCGGAGCCCAGGGCTGCTGGGGGCTGCTCACCCTCCGAAGGCAGAGGAGATGGATCTGGACTGGTGGATGAGACCAGGAGTGAGGTTTATCCCAACAAATGCTCCTGTTTTCTGGGTTATTTGTCACTAGAGGTCAGCACTGCAACGTTAATATAGAAGAAATGTTTTCTGTATCAGGATGAAAAGTTTTATTTCAAGGCTGCAACTGCTGTCAATGAATGACAGAGATGAATTCTGTCACTTATTTACGTGACTGTGGAGGTTGGTTTCCAAAGGCTGTTGGTTACCAACAGTCTTCAGCAGGAAGAGGTCACCTTTATTTCTTCCCATGCAAATAAAACAGGGTAGGGCAATAAAGTGACCAAACTTGCCTTTTTTTAGAGCTGAATCACAGAATGGTTGAGGTTGGAAGGGACCTCTGGAGATCACCTAGTCCTGCTCTAGCAATTGTAAACATGTGTGTCTAAACTTTCTGAAGTGCTGGCCCATCCGTGTCCCCTGCCAGCTGCCTGAGGCTGCCGTGGTTTGCTGCTCAGACTCTGCTAAGTCACCTTTGGTCCAATTTTTGGAAAAAGCGCCGGTTCCCCGCAGCTCTGTTGGATAATCTGGTGGAGATGCTAGTTAACTCCCATCCAGCCCAGGGCAGAACTAACCGAAGCTGCTGCCATCCCACCTTAATGTGAACGCGTTGATGGCTGCGGTCGTTGTGTTGTCTCTTTGGTGGACGTGGAGCAAACCGTGGTCTCTGGTTCACGCAATGGCACCGCAGCCCCCTCCCCGAACCGGAGCTGTTGACTGGCAGCATTGGCATCCTCAGCAAAAATCCCTTTTGACCCCAATCGGCTGTGTTTTGTGAAGCCTGAAGTTGCATAAAATAGTGTAGGTTTACATTCTAGCTGGGGTGATGCCTGCTCTGTCATCCATTATATATAGGAAGCAAAGTTATTTAGAACAACTGTCTCAAAAAAAATCCAACCCGATGATCAACAGATGGAAAAGGAAGGAGTGGTCAAAAACGCCCTCAAATTTTGCAGTCTAAGACCTAAACTGTGTCCTCCAGAGAGAAGCGTTCTGTGTGCTCAGTGGTTTCTTACACAGCTGCGTACGTGTTCAGGCACGGGGAGCGCTGCCGACCCCTTTCGTGACCAGGCCTTGGTGTTCCCATCGCAAACCCCTCTTGTTTTCTGTAATTTCACTTCTCTCAAGAGCTCGTTCTGTTGGTACAGTCTTGGTGGGTTGCAGCAGGATAGAGAAGTTCCTGCTGCATGGAGTCTTGGTCCAACCAGGTTGTTGTGTCCCCCAAACCCCTCGGTTCTCTTAAATTGAATTTGTTTCCAAGCTGGGTAAATTTTTGGTCTTCTCTGTCTCCTTGGGAGTGATTCGGTCCACGTTGCTTAGGCTGCTGGCCTGGGAATAGTCCGTGTTGGAGAGCGGTGCGTTACGCAGTGTGTTACGGAGAGCTTTTGGGGTGCGTGTTGTGGGGCAGCTTTGTCTGATCCGGCTGCAAAGGTGCCACTGGGGAGGTTTCAGCTGGGTCCTGTAGCTGGACGTGACCTTTGGAGGAAAACCTACGTACCCGTCTTAGGGTATCCGCGGATTTAGGGCTGAAATCTCTTTGTTCTGCAAGGAAAAGGTGGGGCCTTCCAGCAAACAGCAGGGAGGAAACAGTTCCTGTTCTGTTTCCTCTGAACAAGCAAATTCTACTCTTTCTGGTATTTTTATATAGCATCTGTGGCTCTGTAAACATCAGTCTGTTCCTCAAATTATTAAAATCTATGTTACTATAGTATGGTAATTAATTGACTTGTTTACATGTTTACAAAGCCCCGTCTGCAGATACAAAGCAGCTGTTAACGTCGGTAATTCGGAAATAGCGGCGTTGGCGTCCTGCGTCTCTCCTGTCAGCTGCAACGATGACGGAACGTGAACAGCCACTTCAAATGAAGGTAAGTGAAGTAACCGCCCTATAGCAGCTGGGCTGAAGCGGCTCGCTTATGGCTGTTGCAAATTGGTGAAAAAATCTGAGGTGTCACTTAAATACTTACGGGAAATTGGTTAACCTGCGTAATACTGAAGACTTAAAGACTTCTTAAAATTCTGCTTTATTCACAGAGCCAGTGAATGTCTTACAGGTGATCATTGCATTTTTATTTATTTACACTATTTTATATTTTTAGATACGTATATTTTTGGGGTTTATTTTAGAATGTAGCAGTGGGAACAAATCAGCTTAGATCTGTCGGTCAAGACGAGGTCTGTTGGGGAACTGTCTCTTAAAACACTTTCACCGTGTTGCCCGCTGGCCTCTTCCATGCTGGATGGTTTTGCATGGCTGTTGGGTGATCTCTTACAGTCAGTATTTCTGAGTAAATGGAACCTGCTAACCTGGGTTTAAAACCCATCTGGTTTGGCTTTGCCATGGCTTTAACGTGAGCTGGCTGACTCGGGGTGACCCTCGTGTACTGTCCTGCAATTCAGACCTGCCTTGAACATGAGGTTACGAGCAAAACCTCACTTGCGACGCTTAGCCTATCAGAAACTATATTGCTTATAAAAAGAGCTCCCAAAAGCAGATTTTCCAGTCTTTTTATATAAAATTCACTTAAAATAGCTTTTAGTGAGACTAGAGGTGATATCCCGGTGTATGAAATCTGCCGGGGGTGATTGATACGCATATGAGAAGCTGAGTGAAAATTGAAGGAAAGATATGGCATTGCCAGGCTTCATTTGAATACAAGAGCTATGCATTTAGATGGATTTATTTTTATGCCCACAGGTTCTGACATAAATATAGTGATATATAATGTATTGGCTATAATGTCAACATTATTTTAAAGCTGACTTGAGGAAAAATATCTCATTGTTAGTGCTGAAATATAATGCTTTGTTCTGCCGAAGGGGAAAGCCTACGATCAAGTAACCTCCTTCTCAAGACCCTTTGTAATGGCTCTTAAAATGAGCGAGTAACAACAGCGGTGACCTGTCTCGGGGTACTCTGTGTCCTGAAATTGTTTTGGGACTTCCAGAGAAGCACATCCCACGCCGCTGAGGCTGTGGCTCATGCCTTTGCCCTCTGTTTCGAAGTATCCTAAACTTGCATCCGCACCACACCTTAGGTTGGCCATTCGTTTTTAATGCTAATCACGGTTTTATACCGTGCACTATGTACGTTGTACTATGTTAAACCAATGGGTTACAAGTCTGATGGCAATGTGCTGTTGCCCTCAGCCCATGCTAAGATGTCAGATGACCTTATTTGAATTTTGCTTTGAGGTCTTTAATTTTTTTGACTTGTTTTGGAGCTAACCTTGCTAGAGATGGAGGAACTACTAGACGTTTTGGGGAGAAGGGATAGCTATTCATTGAATGAACAGTCCAGTGCAAATGGGATTCACCCTTTTTCTTTACTGCCTCTGCTCTTTACCTTCTGTTCTGAATTTGCCAGGTCAAATCTCTGGATATTCAGTGAAGTAACGTGACCTTCGGGACCAGGTTAATTGGTGTTGGCTGTAGCTGTTGGAAGTCAGTGGAAACCGCAGGCTTGCAGCAGGTCTACCTTTCGCAGTCCATGCTCCTGTTGGTCCCCAGGAGGAATCTTCCAGCCCACTTCTGAGTTAGATCCACTTCTTCCACATTCTTCTGTATTTGCTTTATTTGCTTTGTTTAAAACAAACAAACAAACAATGCAAAGCAAAACAACAAAAAAAACCCCAAGCAAAAAAAACCCTGAAAAGTTTTTTTCCATTAAAAGCACTTTGCAGCGTACGGTTGACCGATGCCTTTGCATTCGCTCAGTGTAGGTGTGAGAGGCTGGCTGTGCAAGTAGTGGCGGGGCTGGCACAAGGGTGGCTGCTGCACGCTGGACTTGTGGTGTGGTCCTGCTGTAGCCCATGAACCATAATGGCAGAGAGAGATTGGGTTAACTGAAAGCTGCTCTTCTATTGAGTATATTGTTTCTTAGCTTGCATTTAGTCTGCTTAAATTACGCCAAACTGTGTCAGTTTAGCTTAAGTCTACCTTTGCAAGTTTTACCAGCTTTCATCCCTTTTTGTCCTTAGCATCTTTCTAGTAACTTATTCTGAGCGTGTGTAACGTGTGAAAGTGGTCGTGGCTCATTGCTTGGTGTTGTAGCTAAGAGGCAAGGCGCTGTCTGCGGCTTTGCTCGGAGCCTGCTGCTGGTACCGCTTTGGCAAAGCCCCTTAGACCGGTAACGCTGAGTTTCTTGACTTAGGTGGCCTCCGGGTGCTGATGTGCTGAGCACCTGCAGCTCCAGGAGGGGACGGTAAAAGCTCCACCTGATTATCACCCCTGCAAACCGCTGCTAGGTAACTTCATCCCAGCACCCACAACTCATGTCTACGCTGGTTTTACGTTGGCTTCAGCCCACCGGCAGGGAAGGGCAGCTGTCAGGAGCAGGGGCTCAGCAGAGGACTCGTGACTCCCTGGCTGCGTAGGAAGCCCTCGCAGCGGGGCCGGGGCGCTGCCGGCTGCCCGGGAGGGCGGGGATGCTCAGGAGCGACGCTTCTACCTGGGGCTGGTTCTGCCTTAACCACTGAACGGTGCATTAATAATTGCATGTATGCGTTGTAGCGTGTGACCGTAACGGCACTATGGTCACTTCCATAGTGCTACACCTGTGCGTCCTGGTACATCGGCGGCTGTGACATTTTTATTCATATATGAATTGTTTTGAAAGTGTCAGATGGAGAGTGCTATACATAAATGTAAGGGTTTTTTTCCCTTTGCATGAAATTATTTTTTTTTCTTTCTCATTTTCCCCTGCATTTTTGTACTTTCACTTTGTACAGGCTGCTGATATAAAGGGTTTATTCATGAGGTTAACCTAATTACTGTCTTCAGAAACAAAGCCTGTTTCTACAGTGAATATCCTTTTGATATCCATCATCTGAATATTGCCTAATAAAGTTAGCAAATGGCCTCCAAATGAACCAAAATGATTCAGTATCTCATCTAGCAAAGAATGTATTATGGTTTTACCGATACTGACAGAAATGTTTAAAATTCTCAATGCATTGCTTTGCTGGTGGATTAATATGCATTTCCTCTGTCTTGAGATGAAAAACACCGTCTGGATTTAATGCAACACTTACAAAATTGCTGATGTGAGTCTCTGTTAAAGCTATTTTATATACACGCTGGAGAGTTTACCGGAGACAACTGGCAAGTTGGCTTTGAGTAGCTCCAATACTTGTAATCAGTAACTAAAACGTATTCATGGAGTTGCAAGACTAAAAGGCATGAATTTAAGTGCCTTCATATATTTTTTCCTTGCTTGGAACAAAGGTGATACATTTTTCATGTAAGCAGAGCTCCTTGGAGTTGAGTATGCTCTGGGGAGGTAATTAAGAAAGATCAATATATAGTGATTGATTGAGTTTTGACCGGAGCATATGCTCTCTGTCCACGTATTGCGATGGCCAAGCTTTAGCGCGCGTGGCTGGGGGCTGGGTCCCTGGGCTGGCTCAGCTGCTGCTGGAGCTGTCTCGTAAGGTCTCAACGTTGGGTTGACATGGGAAATAGTTTCCATTTGGTCGAGCTTCTCTGGCTTTCCTGTGAATGTTGGTTTAAAAGCCTGACGTAAAAGCCCATTTCGGCCCTTCTGGTACTTGTCTCAAGACAAATATTCCTTGCTCTACTCCTTCATTTGTCTTTTCTTTCTGGGGAGAAACACAAGTGGTAAGTGAAGACACAAATGGCCTTTTTTCCCTAAAGGTCATCGTTCTGTTAAGTGAATTCTTGGACAGCAACATTTAGATTTAGCTTGCCTTCTCTGAAGCAGAAACCCAGCTAATCCTGTTAAAAAGTGTAACGGGCAGATTTCAATGTTCTCGCTGCAGCCTACCTGCTTGATTCTTGCAGGTATTTGTTGAGAAGACTGAGGCAGTCTTTATGTTCTTAATCTTCCGTCTCTACTTGGACTGGAACTTTTATAAATAATTATAATATATCTTTATGGGAAAATATTAGTTTACAGAAGAACGTTTCAGAGCTGACGAACTGCCTTGTTCCACTGTGCAAAAATCCAGCATTAAGCGGTGATGATGTTCGATGCGTCCAAAGGAAAATCATTATTTCAGTTACTTCTTAAATAGCTCTCTGGTTCGGAAAGCGTATTTGAGTTAATGGTAGTTTGGCATCATTATATATTAATGGGCTCCATCTGATTTATTTTTTCTGGCAGTTATCCACTTGCACGATGTATTACGCCTGACCGTTCCATTTCCCCTGCTATTGAGTGGTAGATGGTGGATTACTACCTCAAGAGCCTGCATGGGAACATAATGGGATCTTGCATCATTTTTAATGGTGAGTTATGGGCTGCCACACAGAATATCTCGACACACTTAATAACTTTCTGATGACAACTGTAACAGACGTAAAGGTATGTGTTATCCCTGAGCTGCTAGAGAGGCAGGCTCCTGCTCGTCAGATGCTGTTACGCTGCGCTGAGTTGTCTTTGTAGATATTTTTGTAATTACAAACTTTTCCCTAGCTCCAGTAGCGCTTAAATAAAAAATTGATCCCATGGAGTTATATTGCTGAATATTAAAGTCGGTATTTATTTGCAAGAGTCACTTTGGGGTGTCTGATTTGTCCACGAGAGCAAGGTTTTCTGCTCAGGCTGCAAAATGGTGCAATAAAAATCAGTGATTGATGTTTATTATCAGATTAAATGGTTTAGCTGTGGGGATCAAAGTTATAAATTACAGCCCTCCCCAAGCTGTGATTGGCCACCAGAGATCTTTCAAAGTGCCAGCGTTTTTTAATGAGATCGTGTATTTTTGAGCCTCTAACGGTATCAACTTTTGTAGTTTATTGAAATTGTGTTTAAAATAACAGCTTACCGGGTGTCAAAAATATTGGGTATGTTTTATATTTGCTTGGTCAAACGTTCCGGAGGAAAAAAACGTGAGTTAAAAGCAGGGATTTTGATTCCCCAGCAAAGTGTGAGGACTTAAAGGAGCGCGAGGAATGCCGTCCTCTAGCTCTACACTGGCGTAATTTTTGCTGCTTCTGGTTTTTGATCATTTCGCTATAAACATGTGGCCTCAAGGTGCAGCAAATGCAGATGCTCTTGGGCTCTCTCTCGGGCTGCCGCCCAGGCATGCTGCAGAGGGGAACCATAACCTGGTTATTCATGGAAATCAGACGTTTGCATTCCCAAGTGTCATGGAGAGACTACAGCGTCAGCGTAGGGTTGGTTGGATCAACGTTTAATGGTCAGCTTTTGCTCTGCTGGGAGACTGGCCCTGGTGACACCAACATTTTCCCCCACTGTTCATCAAAGTAGAGGAAACTGGAGATTGCTCTAAATGGCAGAAAAATGTAAACACCCTAATCTTATTTGCTTAGGGCTGATAGGGCATGCCCTAAATATCAAAAGCATAATATTCAAATAATAGACATTTGATGAAAGGAATACTGAAATAATCTTGTTAGATTGCTCTTAAACTCTCTATCTGAAAGCTAGCAAAGAATAGCTAAAATTTAGCCTGCCATTAGAGAAGACTAAATTGTATTTTGTTACATGCTATGGAAGGTTTATAATTGGGGTAAAATCTGAACTGTGAAAGCATTGATCTCAAGTACAGCATTGTAGCATCAAAAGCACGACATTGTCTTCTTGTCCCCAGGACATTCTTTGTTAGAAAATCATTTGTTTTACTCAAAGGAGGTCTTTTTTCTTTTTATATTAAAAAGTTGGGTCTTTTTTTTCCTCGTGGCTGCATTTGCTCTCAGGAGATTCTGATTAAGCAGCTCAGTTCAAAAGAGTTTGAAGCGTTCGGTCATTTTTGAGGGGAGAAATCATTAGGCGTGCTGTGGGTGTTGCAGCCGCTCAGCTGGGGGGGTCTCAAAGCAGGCTCTCTTCTTCCATTCCTCCTGCGTCAGCACATTGCACGCTCTTCCCTGGGCGTCAGGGTAAACGAGGGTTTTTTTTTTTCAAAGGCGAGAAAATACTATTTAAAGTGATGTACAAGTACCAATTGCTTGGTTTGCAGCCAGTCGTGCAGGTGTTATTTCCCTCATTATTCCCTCATTATACTGATGGGGGAAGAACTTGCCCAAAGCCCACCTCCGGCGCGGGGGGAGCCCCTTTTCTGCACCCTGCTTGGTGTACGCTCGCTTTAGCATCGCTGGAAGGACATAACCGAATGAAGTAACGCTTGCTGTAATTATCACAGGTTCGTACGTGGAATGATTTGGTCTGTTATCGAGTCAAATTGGTCTGTTTTGTTTTTTTTTTAAACTATTTTTTAAAGGCTAAAATGAGCAAAGGCAATCCGTGACTACTGCGGCGGAGGCAAAGCCCAGTATGTAGGGGAGATCGGTGCTCAGGGACGGGGCACCGGCACGGGGCTGCCGAGGAAGCTGGCGCTCCCTCGGTGCGAGGAGCGGCCCTTGCTGCCGTAATTGCACCTTTACCTTGCAAGCCCTGGTGGATAATAATTAAATTTCATAAAAGCCTGTCTCGTTTTGAGCCCCTGAGGGTATTGATTAAATGTAATAATGGTAACTGCAGCTTTTAAGCAAATATGTAGGGTTTTTTTTGAAAGAAATGAGGTGAAGTCTTTTGCACAGCATGGAGCTGAAGACTTTATTTCCACGTTCCCCTTGCTGAACGCACCATTCCTGTAGAGTCTCAGGAGAAGCCGTTTATGCCCAAAACACAGAGGCAGGAAGAGGTTTAGATTGGATATTAGGAAAAACTTCTTCACGGAGAGGGTTGTCAAGCACTGGAACAGGCTGCCCAGGGCAGTGGTGGAGTCCCCATCCCTGGAGGTATCTAAAAGCCGGGCAGACGAGGTGCTTAGGGACATGGTTTAGTGGTGGACAGGTACGGTTGGACTCGATGATCTTAAAGGTCTTTTCCAACCAAATGATTCTGTGATTCTACGTTCAGGGGTTTCTTTGGTGGGCAAAGGCAGGTCCTGGAGGTACCGAGCATGCCCATCATCGTACGTTGCTTAGCTGGGATGCGCTGTATGTGGAAACCTGAAAGTGCCCGAGCCAGCTATTGCAGTTCATCATCGAGCGTCTTTAGGAATAAGTCACCTTAGATTTTTTTTTTTTTTTTCCTAGTGTCTTGCCACAAATGAATGCGCCCCCCACCCCATGCTCAGATGTGATGCGAGGATTTCTGTACCTCGGGATATCTGCTTCAAAAATAAATTCGCGTGGGCTACCCCCCTAATCGGGGGGTTGGCCCCTTTGGAAAAGGGGATGCGTGTGGCTGGGCTGCAGCTCCGTTAGCAGCACCATCAGCTGCTTTATGGCAGCGTTGGAGAAGCAGCGCACGCGTTCTGCAAGGTTGCATCAGAGGGAAATAAAACACCAAAATTATCCTAATAAATTATAATAATTGTGCCTGGCAGCATGCGGTAATTTAAAATAGATTAATCTAACAAGCTTTAAATATGAATAAATAATAAACATCTTCATGCATTGGGAATCTTATTCTACTTAATTCTGAATGAATATTAATTACCCCTCATAAACCCAATGCAAAAATCGATCCGTGTGGAGAAGGCACAAGGTATTAAGTATACCAAATTGGACAGAGCCCAGATGAGTATTCTCATCATCAATTAAAGTCGGATTACACTGCCGCTCGGCTCTGTCGCCAGCTGCCTGGTGATGAGAAGCAGGCTTTAAAACGGGGTCTGTGCTGCTGCGGTTTATAGGCAGTTTTGTATCCCTGGTTTCCTGGCAGGGTTGGACGGCTGGCTTACTGCTGGGTGGGATGAGTCGGGAATTGCCCACTGTCCCCGTGAGAAGGGAGGAAGCCACAGGTGATGCTTGGCCATCGGAGTGGCGGCTGGCGCCAGCAGCCAGCATCCCCCGTGCCACGGCACGTCCTCCATCCCGCCTGCGTGCGAATCCACGGAGCTGGGAATCAGGAATCACCTCCTGACTTCTGCAGGGATAAATACTGGAGAAAAACTTTCTCGCCTGGCAAAATGACCCCTCGGGCCATGGTGACATACTGGGTAGGGTGAGACGCTGTCCCGGGCGGCGGTGCGATGCTCCGGTGCCTGTTGCGCTGCGCCTCGCGTGTACAAAGAGTGGGGATTTCAACCGGAGCAGAACTGAAGACCTGCTCGGCTTTGAGTTGGAACATATGGAGGATGAATGAGTGGGAACATCTGCACCATCTGCTGTAGGGGAGCTCTATCCTTCATCCTCACACCTCGCCGCGTAGCTGTTGTGTTTGGATGATATCCTTCATTCCTTCCCGTTATTGCCGTTCTCCGAAGGCCAAGTCTTTCTTCGGCAAAATGCTTTGCGTAGCAGTAGAGTGGGAGCTCCTAAATGGAAATTTCCTCTGCTGCCTTTTTCTGTGCATTGCTCAGGCAAATATATTTTGCCTGTACCAGCGGGCATCGGGATCTTGTTTACTGTGAACGTACACTGCGTGCCAGAGTGTAATGAGCTGGGGAGGGTGGTTGGGGTGTTCGGAGATGCACTGTCACACCGGAGCCGAGGAGGGGAGCCGGCGGGAGATGCTGGCTGCGGCGTGGGGCTTGGTACGGCAGGGATGATGCTCCTGCGGGAAATGCTGGGTGAAACTGGGTTTGCGTACGGGAGGGGAGAGCCCAAGGCAGGCGCATCGCGGCCAGCGTGCTCCCGGGGATGCGGGGACGGCGTTTTGCATCTTGGTTTAAGTCGTAAAGCCTGGCAGAGTTAAATGAAGGTCACCGGCTGTAAAAAGTGACAGGGACATTTTAAGACGTATCGTAAAATAAACCGTAGCCTAGAAAAAGCTTGTGATGGTATCTGCTGCAGGCTTTGGCCTCCATTTTAAAGCTGCCTTGATCTTTTAACACGGTTTGCCGCCGTTGTACCACGCCCGAGATCTGCAGATAGTGTACTTAAAAGTGTTTGGAGGCTGCTGGTATCCTCAGGGCTTGAAGATAAGGGGGAAGGAGGTTGGAGGGAGGAGGAAAGGAGAAATGCTTCCTTGGGTCCTCCTGAGCCAGGCCGGGGGCTTGTTTTGGGTGAACGTTGAGAGCTGCTCACGGGCTGAAGTGTGCAAGTAAAGGGCGTACAGGAGAGCACGTGAAAAGGGAGCGGGTGAAGAGCAGCGGGAGGATGTCTCTTGTCTTCTCCCTGGGATCTGTTCGCCTGCAGATTCTTCTGGGACCTGGGTATCCAGAATGCTGCTGGTCCGTCTGATACCTCAAATTACGTGGCTGTCCGGTGCTGCAGGGAGATGGAGTGACACCGCGTATGGTGCAAGGAGGCTGTGTGTTCTCGTGCAGGATGAAAACACATCGGCGGGGAATTGTACAGAATCTTTATGCTTTTCCTCTGCCCGTGTTGTCACTCTTCGGTAAGTAGAAAGGTCTTCTCCATCTACTGCACGTAAGAAGAGTTACGAGCTAATTAAAAAAAACAAACCCATCAGCCCCCAAATCTAAATCATTCCCATTTCCCCAGAAACCAGCAATTAGCAGATGTCTGTCTTGCCTTCACCTACAGCTTAAATACCAGAGAAATGTCTTCCCTACTTGCAGCAGAACTCGAGAAGCATTAGCAATCAGCTTTCCATGCTGTCTTCAGTGTTGGAGACGGATGGACAAATTCAGCCACATTTGCTCCAGTTTATGAACTGGATCTCTGCATGCCTCGTTTCTGAATATTTAATAAAAGTTTCCAGAGACCCTTTATGTGAGAAAATGTGAGACTGGAACTTCAACATGAAGTGAGAACCACCCTGGTGTCAGCAGGCCAGGAATTAGACTTAAAATAAGGTAAGAATAACACGTATTTTGAAGAACTTGAAGATGTAGTGATTGCTTTAATGTTTGTATGAATTTGATGGGTTTGTGTATTTCTACTTACGGATATTTTCCAGATTTGTTGACAGGTCTTAGAATCACAGAATCATTTGGTTGGAAGAGACCTTTAAGATCATCGAGTCCAACCGTACCTGTCCGAGATTACACATCCTTTGGCTTAGGCACCGTGCTTTTTGCAAGGGTTGTGAAGAGCCTAGGAAAATCCCCTTTTGTACACAGACGGGCTTGCTAAATAAAAGCACTGCATGAAAAGACGACGAAAGGAGCAGATGATCTATGGGCCAGTTTCCCTTCTGCTTAGAGCCTGCGATGGTCGTTTACCATTTATCACCCTAAGGACAAATTCTAGCAGTGACAGGTACACGGTTTTGCCAAACGTGACTTTTTTCCATTTCATTTAATACATTTCCCCAACCAGCAGATACTGCGTTTGTGGGGAAGGAGGGAAAGAAAAAAAAAAAAAAAAATCTGTGTTAACATCTGCGTAGCCCAGGCATGGGCAAAGGTTCTTTGAGCTTTGGACTGAGACCCGTGGGTGCAGTCTCTGCAGATCTCCTCTCCAGGGGAAGGTTTCCCAGCCCCTGCCCTGGGAAGCAGAGGGACGAGGGATCCGGGAGAGGAGCAGGCGATGGCTTACAGAGCATCCTGAAAAGCACTCGTCTGGGGTAGTTAATCGATATCTAATATCGCCGTGGCATCTCCTTGGCGAACCCAAGTATGCTTTAAAATCCAGAACACCCATGGGAGCAAGAGTTGCCAGTTGGTTGCTGGTTCCCAGCTGGTTCATTTTTGTTGCTCTGGTTGCAACGTTTTGTGCGTATTTTGAAGCACCTGCGGCACAGGAGGCAAGGACGCTGCCAGCCCTCGCACCCTTGCGGCAGCTCCGCAGCAACCGTGTTCTCCCAAAAGCTGCCGTTGACGATAGCCAGCGATATAAAACAAGGAGGAAGGGGGGAGAGTACACAAAAAGGGGGTTTGTAAGACTGGAAGCTTATAGGTTTACAAGTGACTTTAGAGGATGCTTCATTGTAGCTTAAAGCGTTAATTAAACGTGTAGCATCAGGGTTTTTTTTTAAAGATGGGGCATGCTGGAGCGAGGACCGAGTTGCAGCAGCTCATGTGGACACCACAGCATCTGCACTGCTTGGGGAGGTGAGGCAAACCAGCCAAAGCACGTACAAAAAGCTGGATTTTAAACATAATTGCAATGTAGCTTGTTTTTGTCCAGGGTTTTCTGGAAATACCTTAAATCTGAGAGTGCCCATTAAAAAAAAGTAGAAAATAATTCTTGTCCTCCATGGTAACCTGGAGACCACCGGCCGTTTTTTACAGTGCAGGGCTTGATGTCACGGGGACAGAAATCACTCGCCGGCATTTTTTCCATCCTGGTGCGTGGGGGTGTGAGTGATCGCTGCCGCTGGCTTGGCCCTGCCCGACTCAAACCCCTTGCTCAGCGATGGGCTGAGCTCCTGGGCTCTTCCCCAGGAGGCGGCGGTGGCTGAGCACAGTCTGCGGCGGGTGAACCTGGCATTTACCGGGCATCGTCCTGAAAGCTGCGTGTAACCTGTGCTACGGTACCGGGAAGAATTTAAGTAGCAGCAATATGGTCTGGCTGGGAACTTTTAAAAGCATTTTTATATAGATCCATTACCGAGGACTTCAGAGAGATTGCTCTTTGGTCTTTGCTGCAGAGGGAACAAAGTGTTATGAGTTTGACCTGTCTGGGTAAGCGGTTCCTTTGCCTGGCTGCTAGGCAAGATTTAAATCCTGCTGCCGTATTGCATTGATCCCGAATAATTGCTTTGATAGCAGTCCCGGTGTAAACAGTGAGTAGGTTTCTGTCACTCAAGTAATGAAATTACATAGATTTTTGCTGCGAAAGAATTTATCCCGCAGCTCGGTCCTGTCTCCCCAGGATGAGGAAGCTCCTTGCTCTGAGCCCGGGCGGTACGACCCCATCTCCCAGGAAAAATGAATGAGGGGGAAAGATGGGGGGAGGGCACAGAGGTTTGGGGAAATAAATTCTTTAAGGCATCAGGGCAGCTACTTCTGTTAGACAAGAAGATAACAGGTTATTGCTGGTACTGTAGGCTGTAATTCTGACAAAACGTCTCATGGTTTCTCTTTGTCTAGACTCCTTTAGTGACACCCGGCGTGATTTCCCCTTTTACTGAGTGGCTGTTCCCCAGCTTAGGGCGATGCTCTTTCTCCATTTGAGCATGTGTCAATCGTATGGGGTTTGGTTAGAACAAGTTGGGCTTGCTGATCTTAAAGGTCTTTTCCAACCAAATGATTCTATGATTAAGTCAGCAGCATCGTTCTCCTCCCTGCCCATCCCAGTCTGTTTTGTGACCAAATACAGACCGCTTCTTGCTCTTCCCATGACAATCTTGTATTTATTTACGTTGGTTTACGTTTCTCAATTTCCAGCAGCGGGTGAGAAGCTAACCGAATTTGTAAGGTGGGACAAAGAGTAGTTTATGAACCAAAGGTCCAAGTTCAAGAATAAGAAGCACATCATCCCAGCTCAGCAAAGTGAGCCTTTGATCTGCGAAAGGTTTGGGAGCTTGGTCTCTTTTTTCTTTCTTTATATTTTTAAATGCACACGAAGCACTTTGAACAGCCCAGTACGCAGCCTGGGCTTCAGCCCTGTCTTTGTGCAAGTGCATGGCTCCTGGTGAGAACCGGATTTGCGACACCTGCACGTTCATCCGAGAGCTTTGTAGAGGTATTTACCCTTTGGCAGAAAGCGAGTGAAGAAGATTCTAGCACAAAAATAAGACTCATAAACTTCCCAAAAGGGAAACCGTTACAAAACCACAGCAGCCGCGGCGTCTCCGCATGTAATGAATGCCTTTTTCGTGAAAAAGTGATTTGCAATATAGCAATAACTGGCAAAATGCGTACGCTTGGGTCATAAACTCTCAGTAACGCAGAGCTCTAAACAGTTAGCAAAATTCAGCACATCTTTATAAAGTGTGGAAAGTGCACTTAAAGTCTATATATATGTATTTTCTACAGCGCGGTAGTTTCATACAGTTCGATCTACCGCACGCAGGCAATTTGCATGTGATTTAGAGCAATATTTATGCCAGGCATTTCATGTTGGTCTAAGTAAATGAAGTAGCGCTGGCAATCCTTTTCATTATTAATACTGCTAGAAGTAACGGTTTTGTATACCAAGTCGCAGGTTTTCAGCGAGCGGATCCCTGGTTAACGTAATGTGTTTGACCTTCACGCGTAGCGGGGTGAGCTCTGATCGTCTATCTGTTGTGTAATTGCTTTTTGATTATTATTCACCAACCCTGGTATGGTTTAATGGGCAGATTAGTATCTTGCTTGTGAGCTTTGGTTCATAACCGTGGCTCTACTAAACATCGTGCTATTTTGTCCTTAGTGCAATCACCATAGTAACGTTGCAGGGAAAATAGCGTGCCTTATATTTTTATCCTATGCTGCAATATCAGGGCTGGCTAATATTTTCCTTACTTTTGTCCATCTCTCATCTTTAACACTTGCAGAGGCCGGAGGAGGTTGTACCTTTGGCTTCAAGATGATTGCAGTTTCTCCTGTGGATGTGGGTACGGCTGGTCTGTGCAAGACCCCGTGATGCTCGTGGAGCACGGGAGCACGTTGTGTAGCCGCTCCTTACACCACGCTGCTCTTGACCCCCTGCGCTGACCGCTACAAGCAAGACAAAAGACAGTCCTTGTCTCCAACAACTGGTAACCAAACGGCACAAAACCAAACCCTGTTTTATGCACGGGCGATGGAGAAACTGAAGAGTAAAGTTGTTTCAGGGTGTTGTGTAGAGTATTGGGGTTGTGTTGTGCTGCCCTGGGGGTTTGCTTCCTGCAGAAGGTCTCTGCTCTCTGGGTCCTCTGTCATTCTCATTAATTAATCTCCGTGTTCAAGAAGCGTTTGTCTGTTTAGACGGGTGTTTTTGAAGGTAAGCTTATTTTCCCCCTTTCTTTCAAGAAGACCAAGGAATTTAGTTCCCCAGCAGATCCGTGCATTTTGGGAGGAATGCGACGGCGATTTTGTTGACGATTGCTGAGCTCTGTTACCTTCAGGTTCAAAAGCATAAGCAGCACAAACGATGCTATTGCACCCAACGCGGCACACGGTGACCGAGAGCATCCTTGTCCCAGGGAGGAGCGGGGTCTGGGATCAGCCGGCCCATCCCGGTGCTGCGATGGCTGGCGCCCGTGGGTGCTGCGCGCCTCTTCCCCGTTACCAGCTGGGGGGCTTCGGCGTGGGTTTCCCTGCTCATTAAAGCACTCTGCTGTGTTGTGTGAAACGCGAGAAAGCTCTTGCTCAATAATACATTGATAAGTTAAACTCTGTGATTCTGAAAATAATAATTGGGTTGCCAGTATGTGTTTAAACAAGGGATAAATTATACATGGGTTTTGGCATGCAATTTCACCCCTACTGGTCCAGAAACTCATTACAAAGGTAGGAGTGATCGCTAGCCAAGATTTCCAGCTTCCATTCTCTTTCCAATAAGACTTTATACTACTGCCTTATAATCGTCGGCTGATATCAGCATGTATCATGCCCTAACTGCCACGGGTGATAAAACCTTTGACAGTTTTCCGCATCCCTGTTAAATAAAACCCAGGAACGGTAAATCATCCGGAGCAACGTCCCTTGGCTGGGTACAGAGCACGTTGTTTTTCAGCCTGAACCTCTCCGAGATGTGAGAGATGATAATGTGTGTTTCCCAGCCCGGCGCAGCATTGCCCCCTTCCTCAGAAACACCAGGGATGGTTTTGGAAGCCCTTATGGTTGCTGTTACGGCTCCTAAGCGAGGGGGATCCTCCTGCAGTGATATTTTTCCAGGGAAGTCCTGCTGTGCGGGCAACCAGCCCAGTGTGGCCAAGCCACGGTGGGAGGCTCCTCCGCAAACCTTAATTCCTTCCTTACCCACCCTGGCAAATAGAAATCATCTGCTCTACTTGAGTTATTTTGCTTTGATATGGAGAAGAATACATTAAATGTGTTCCTTGGACTACGGCTGAATAGGGGGTCAAAAACGTGATGGTATTTTTGTTTCTGATCTGAAAAAAAAAATTACTCTCTGGGGTGTACGCTGAGAGGTATCGTACACACAGCTTCCACAAACAGAGCAGGGCTTTGGCAGGGGTTAGAAATCCCTCTTTGGCCTGATGATTTGTGACCATGTTGCTGCGTTATTGGGTTGTCAACTTGAAAGAAAAAATACCCCTCTGCTTTCATTTATTATGCCTGGAAAAAGGGCTCCCATTGCTCTCCTTGCTCTTCTCTTGATTCATCACCGTGTGCAACCCCGAAGCACACGGGGAGAGCTGGCTGCGTGCTGGGATCTCTGCTCCCCTCCTAAATACTTCTGTAAGTTATGGTTTCACTTACGGCAAAATGGAAGGCGAAACCTGGCCTCTTCCAGCTGCTGGCTTGCCATTTTTGAGGTATTTATGGGAGAAAACGGAACCCACATCTTTGAGGAAGAAGGCTAGGATATCAGCTGGGATATTCCTTGTAGAAATTCAGAGAGGGGAAAAAAAATGGGCCACTCTGGGCTACCTTTGGCTTGAATTTTTCCTGTCCTGTGCAGAAAAACCCTGTTGGAAGACATGGGACCAAAATCATTAACAAAACCATCTGCAGACTGTACGTTGGCACAGATGGGCGTTTTGCTTCAGTTCTTGATTAATCGAAGACAAAAGTGTGCGTTTCCCTGCTCCTTATGAAGAGAAACTGTTCCGCGGAGAGCAGTAAAGCTTGTTTTGGTTCTTGAAGCAAAACCTCTTCTCCTCCTGGAGCAGCTTGCTTGGTGGTGTCACCAAGGTCAAGACCGCACACGTGGGACGGGGCTGGAGCGGGGCTGGATGCCGTGAGTTGGGCAGGCAGGGGAGATGCAGCTCCCATCAAAGCAAATATCTCTGCGAGGGGTTTGTAGCTTGGGCTGAAATAGTTTGGTATGTAGATAAATAATAGAAAAGCACTCGATTCCTAATTGCTGAACATCGGGATATTTATGCATCTTCGCTGTTGTAGTATTACATATTACTCCTTCTTATTGCCTTTCTTTCACTTATTATTCTTATTGCCTTTCTTTGTGTGTTTTATTTTTCGGGAAATACATTTTTAATGCGTTTTAATCTCAGCAAACAGGCGTCAATTTGCAAAAGCTCCACTGTATACCTGTATATATAGAGAGAGTAAAGTAAAGTGTATATATATAGTAAAGTATGCATACTTTTCATTCTTCTTTTAAGCCCGGGTGCTTTGGATTGCTTGCACAACTCAGCGTTAGTTAAATCTGTCCAGGTAACACACTGAAAGAGATTCCCTTAGCATAACGTATTCAAAATGGGGTTTAAACATCCTGCAGGAAAAAAAATGTACCGTGCGCGATTTCATTCCCAGGTCACGTTAAGTGCAATTACATTTATGTGGCTCTGAATCAGTTTCCTTAAATATCTGGGCTATATATTTAACTTCCCAATGAAATGGCTTATGCTGTAAATATTGATGCCGTCCAGGGTGATTAAATATTAAAAATGACATTTAAAGAAATCCCCAGTTGCTGTGCAAGCTGAGCTTTCCCGGCTTTTGGCAAAGTGCAAGCTGATAGCCAAGCTTCGCGTCCGGCTGCTGATGCTTTTTTCGGGGAAATCCCCCAGGAAATCCCACCTGGGGGTTGTGGGTGGGTGTCAGAACCCTCCGTGTCCCCGGGACAAGGGCAACGGGTCCTGAGCTTTAATGTCTTCTTGCTTCTCCCTTGCTCAACCAGCATCTGGCTGGTTTTGGCCAGATTTGGCCGTTTCCAGCATCACAGAGAAGAAAAAAAAAATCCCAGGTCTTGAGGGCAGTCCTGGTGATGGGAATGGTTTTGGTGGGCTCAAAGAGGGGGAGAATGACCCTATTTTACTGTCAACTTGCAAGGGGTTTCTCCTGCCTGTGAGCCTCAGCGTGGGCATGCCATCGGGCAGTAGATTTACTCTGCGAGTGTCCAAAGAGCAAACCAAAACCAAATCACCCCAAACCCGCAGCAGAAATGGGTTCCCCTGACGCGTGTGCTAGCTCCTGGGGCAGGAGGGTGTCTGGCTGCCCAAGTCTTCTCTCTCAAAAGGTTGTAGCATCACTGAGGGCACCGATGGAGGCACTGCTCTAGTGTCAGTTGTTGTAACGAGTCAGGCAGTGGGATCGCTGTGGTATAAAGCACTTGGTAAATTCAATCTTATTTCGTATAGCGTCTTTCCAACAACTGGCATGAAACTCCTGAAGAGAATATACCTAGAACAATTACAACGGTCCCTTCGAACGCCGCAGAAAATGAAGCAGATTTAAGGAGAAACCTTAAAACAGCCTACTTGCTTCAGGTGTCACAAGGTAATTCATTCCCCTACAAGGAACATAGTAATAAAGACTAAAGCTCTCCTGCCCCGGGTTTGACTTCTAGAGGTCAGGACTTTCACTAGGAGAGAAGTTGCAGAGTAATAATTGAGGGAGAGGGTGCCTTACCCGAATACAAAGTCTTTCTATATGTAGTAAAAATCCAGCGCATGTGCAGCCCTTGGCTCCGTTGTAATTGGAATCAAATAGCCTGATGGATACTGTTGATTTTCTCAAAATTACATTTGTACGGTGCTATTAAATTCCACAGCTGACCTAAACGCGAAGAGGAGGAGGGGGAGGATGGCTCTGTGTGCGGTGTACGCGGGGTGGTACCCAAGTGTGGGGGTCTCGGGCCGGGGCAGCTGCGGGCGGTAGGAAGGGAGGGGGGTTGTGGTCCAGCTCAGCATCATCTCTGGCGCAGCCGTAAGGGTACACCCCAAATCCAGCCTGGGCTTCCTGGAGACGCACGCACAGTGGAGAGGTGGGCAGAAGCACCGGGAAGGCACTTTTCTGCACCATCCCGTGACGCCAAGCATAACTTTCCTAATTACCCTCTCTGGCAAGGCTTACTGTTTGTCAGTTGTGAGATAAAGTAGCATTAAAAGTCCGAAATTTATGGGATCTGCGCGCCTGTGGGAAGGCTGTAATTTCAGGCCGTTGATTTAAAGGGATATAAATCAGGAGGGGAAAAATAAATGGAGTAGATGTCAGCTTTAAGATTGTAGGTGACAGACGTTTTGTTTGGTTGGGATGTTTTGGGAAGAGCGTATAGCCATATAGTGCATAGCCATCGCTTGCTTTAAGTGGAAACGGTGCAGATGGGTTGCACGCTGATCTCTGTGCGAGTGGGAGTGAGCTCCTGACCACGTCTCGTTCGTTATCCTGCAAAACCCAAAGGGTGTCTGGGAGGCTCGTCAGTCTGAAGATGAGCTGCTGCCCCTGCCACCTCTCCTGAGTCTGAGGTACTCGCAGTTCGGTTTGTTCAGCAAGATAAACCTGTTGTAAGTGAAATGAGGGAGGCAGCGGGATGGCTTTGCACACTGGCCCTGTAACTGTTGAGGACAGAGAAATCTGTGGCTTCCAAGAAAAAAAAAAAAAAATCCAACTAAAAAAACCCCCAAACATACCAATGACAGCTGTCGCGCTATCACAGGAGCCATGTACCGAGTCTGAAAATACCCAACACAGCTAAAATACGGAAATAAATTTTACAAACCATGGGAGAGCATAAAAAATGTTGGTTTCCTTCCGTGGGTGGTGAAATTCAATACAACTGTGCTTGTATCAGTGGCTTCGGGGACATACGGTGAATGCATGCTAATTTTAACTTTCCATCTGGAAACATCGCTAGTTAAATGGTGAAGTGTCCTCGTCGTGCTTTATTTCAATAGGAAGGTACTTGAGGCTTTTGGAAACCTCAGATTTGAAAAGACAGTTGCAGAGCGGCTGGAAACCATGTACTAAACCCGTAGTAATGTGCACGTCAGACGTACGGGTTTGTCTGCGGAGCCCGGCGCAGGGCAGCGCTCCTCTGCCTGTCTGCTGAATCACTTTTATCGTTTGTGACAACCCGGTGTGTCCCCAGAGGTCAAGAAATGTGAACGCGTGTCACCTTCCATACATTCCCATCAAGGACAGTCATGAAGAAGGACTTTTCTCAACTCAACAATTTTTTTTTTTTCCCAACCCCCCCGACATGTTTTCACTCAGCAGGTGAGTTGCCACTTCAGTTTATCCATCAATGGCTTTGGGAGAGGCTTTTGTAATAAAAGTCAGTATCTGAGATTAGTGAGAGGGTTTGTTTAGGTTCCTGTTGGGTGCCTGATTGCTTTCCAGCTGAGAGCAGATACTCAGTTTTGGCCTGGATCTCGCACTAGAATATAGGGCAGCCCACAGCTCCCGGTGTTTTCTTTTATATTTTTTCCCCCCAGTATTTTTTAAAATTCATTTAGCCATTCACGAATATTGTGAACAAAACATTTCATGTGTTTTTATGCCGAATGATGTTTAGATCTGCAAGAGAACTGTGGGCTTTTTGTGTTATTGCCGAGGTTGCACTGAACCCTACTCAATCTGCATCTCCAGTAACACCTCCCAAAGGTGGAGATAACATTTCAAAAGCCTGCTCTGAAGTTAACCCTTTCTTTTGGTTGCTCTAGCAGATCAGCCAGGTCTGCAAACACCCCTGAGCTGGGAACCATGGTAATGTAAGATAAAGATGATTAAACACTTTCCTGCCTCCCAGGGTGAAGGGCAAGTTGGGACACCGTAGCTAACTAATTGGAAATCCGTAGTATAGTAGGTAGTTGAACCCACGTATGAGGCAAGTGTCCTGTAATTGCGTCTTCAGCAGGCTGTGGATAAATCAGTGCTCAGCCCTCAATGGGATAACGGACGTGCTTGTTCCCTGCCCTCCTGAGAGAGCAGGAGTCGATGTGTGTGTTACTGTGACCACAAAAGCAGTGAAAAATAGTGATTCTTCTTGCCTCCCGCCATTGCAACTATGATGGCTTGAAGGTGGAAGTAGCCTACCCCACGTCCTCCAAATCGGTAGTAACGTGCAGCAGCCCTAGTGCATAACCTGCTTTTAATGAGAAAGCATCAGTGGAAGAGTCGTTAATTTGTTGGTATCGAGAGGCTCTGCCACGTCTGTTGGCAGCAGCAACGTGGGGGGTGTGTGTGTGGTTCCCTCCGCGCAAGGACTGGAAGTTGACGTAGGCTTGTCATATCTGTGCTTTTAGGAAGACTGTGACGAAAAGGGGAACACATGTTGTGACTAATTGTCTTTTTTTTGTTCATTTAAGCTTCTCATCTCAAATGTCAAAGTATTAAAATCTCAGTCTGGGAAGTTACAGTAGAAGAATTGGGCTCATAAGCAAAATTTTTGTCTTGGCTGCTGCTACGTGTATTTCTTTGCCACTGATTTTTTTTTTTTTTTGGTACGGGACTCGAAATCTACTTGTTAACTCTGTTAAAAGAATATCCAAATACGACGTGCCCTTGGATTAACCGGCACCATCAGGTCCCCCCCAGAGCGTGTAAGTAGATCGGAACGTGCTGCAAGCTCGCACCGGGGGTCAGGCTCAGGTGAGGGGCTCACCGTTGAGCAGCACATGGGCTGAACGGGTACGTACGCACGCCTCCTCCCCTGAAGATCCCCTCTGCGCCGCGTGCAGGCAGCTCATCAAACGAATATCTGAGAGCGTTTGCTGAGCTGCTGGGTCCTTTCCGCAGTTGGCTGGAGAGATCGTTTTGCAGTTTGTCCCTGAGATGCAGGAGGGCTGGTAGCAACCCGCTTCTCCTGCACCCACCGCCCCATGGTCCCCGTCCCAAGGGGACAGCCAAATGCTGCTTTTTTGGGATAATTTTCTTCTGTTTGCACATGCTGATTCGAAAACTTCATAAAAAGTTACGCTAACAAGTTTGAACTTTCTAGGATTGCAGCCCAAGAACAACCTGTTGGTTATTAATACGCGGGGAGGGGACGTGAAACATTCAAGGTGAATTCTGCAAGAAGCCACCCAAACCTTGGAGCTGGGGATCACGGTGGAGCCTGTGAGTCCTCCCCTCCCGACTAGAAAGCACCTGCAAGCTGGTTTTTATTTACTCACCCTTTCCTTCTGAGGTACGTGTGGGTTTCTGCTCTCTTCAGCCCCCCGCTCCCCTCCGAAGCCGCCCGTAGGTGGTCGCACGTGAGCCAGCCTCGCGCTCGGCTGTGCGGGCTGCAAGGGCACTGATGGGTTTCCTTGCAAACCGCTGGCGCAGACTAGTTAGCTATAACCTAATAAGGTGCCATTTTGACACGCTGGGAAGCGAGCGTTGGTTTTGTGCCATGAGAAACATTTCTGATAGAAAAAGCTGGTTTTTCACTTGGCGTGCTCGGCAGAAGTAAATCCAATCGTCGGTTTTAATGGGGACTTACTCAATCGTAGACTTTCTTCTGCTGTTGGGACCATTAAAGAAGAATTAAATACCATCCCCCTCTCCCCAAATCTGTGGATATCGCCTTTGCCCCGGTGCCACCCATCCTATCAGCCCAGCACCGTGGTCCCCGGCTCCTGCCTGTCTCCTGCCTGCAGGCAAGAGCTATCGATGAACTCGCTGCCGTTAACGAAGCACACGCAAGATGGAAAATGCCAGCTTTATTTTAATAAATGCATTTCAGTAAGTGCTTTTGGTAACACTGATATATCTTTATATATTTTTTTTCCCCTTATAAGGGTCTGTGATACTGCAGAATCTCCTGGGGTTGTTAATACAGTTTAAAACCAAAACCGAGCGGGGTAATAGTATTTAAAATAACCCAAACACTGCTATTTTACATGTGAAGTTGCCTCTGGCTTTCTTCCAGTATAAATCTACCTGGCTATTAAACCTGCCATGACTGATGCAGTCCTTATTTTTTCAAGGATGTGTTAAGCGAACTGTGATTGAAAGATGACATAAAAATTATGTGGTGTTACTGCTGAGATATCTCTGATTATAGCTGCCTTTTACATCTTCTGTAAATTCCTGTGTTTGCTGTGTTATTTCCCTGCAAGGGTTTTGTAAGTATTAAATTAATTTGGCAGCGTGAGGTTCGAAGAAACAGAAGATATTTGTGTGCCAAGAAAAACTGTAAACACAGCCTTATCTGAACTTCATCTCCTCCGCGGAAGCCTTGTTCCTGCGGTAGGCGAGTAGCTCGAGGAGAGGACCCGAGTCAGGATGCAGATGTGGGACTGTTGACTGATTGCGAGAGGAGGCATTACAGCAGGAATGGGTTTGCTTTGGTTAAAATTAATTTTTCCTTCCGTGGTTTCCCTGAAAATCTCTGGTTTATCCGTAGGGCATTGCAGAATTCACGTCTGTGTGTGTGTACACGCACACGTGCCGCGTTTGTTAGCTGCTTCTGCGGCGTCTGTCTTTCCTCTGGTTGTTGGGACGTGGAGCAGCACCAGGAGGATTTTAGTTTGTTTAAGATGCAAATGGTGGAGGTCACGCAGGTGTTTATAAATGGCTTTCTGACTAACTCCAGGACTGCCGCAGCCCGTTTCGGAAGGGCGACATCAAGTAAGAGGTGAAGGTCGGAGCTGTGTAATTGAAAAATAAAGGTGAACGCAGCATCTGGTTTGCTTTCTGCTGCAACATGGCACTTCACCTCTACCTTGCTAAATAGCTCTTAAGAGAGATTATCATTAAAATCTGGCAGCGACTCGACTGGAGTACATCTGTGCGGTGTGAAATCAAATCTTTGTTCAAGTGTGGAACACTTGGATCAGCTGACTGTCTGGTTCGGGGGTTTAAAAAAAGAAACAACAATGGAAATCTATAGAAACGATATTAAATAAACCCCATTTTCAGTGCAAAGCTCGAATGCTGAAGGTCGCTGCAGCAATTCCTCCTCTGGTGAGCGACGAGGAAGGAGCAGCGGCTGGGTCCCCAGCGCTGCCTCCTGCCGTGGCTCCTGTTCGCCCTTGCGCCCCTGGGAACCAGCTGAGGACTTGCAGAATTGGTGTAATCCAGTTTTTCCCACCGCTGGTGCATGTAGAAATGCACCCCTGCTATGGAAAGCCCTTCCCGGGGCTGTGCCTCTTCCCAGGGCTGGGTGCCCGCAGCCACGAGAGGGGATTTTGGGTTGGAGCGGGATGACCGAACCCCAGCGGTTAACAAATGAATACAGCAAACAGAATGCTGTTAATGAGGTACAGGACGTAGAAACAGAATGGATTATTAACTAGTCTATATTTGAATAACATGCATCTTATTGCCTTTGCACATTTTATTTAGCAGAAATTCTTCTTACAATTAGGAAGTTAACTGCTGTATTGACTGTGACTATAAATCCTTACGTTGCTGGATCCAGCATCCGTATTTAAAACAATTCAATGAATTGTTACTTTGAATGAAGAATTATTGTCTGATGAAGAACGTAAGTGATTTTTTTTGCTGATCATAATGCCAGAACTTGGGTATTTGGGATCAACAACGTTTGCTTTTCAAATGTCAAAGCTGCCGGCTTCTGAATTTTGTGCCTACAGGAACGGGAACGTCCTTGGTGTGAAAGGCTTTGTAGAGCGATGTTTGGTGTGGTTGTGCCTCGTAGGGTTAGACACCAAAATCACACCTTGGGGTTCTTCTGGCCTGTCAGAGCTAATTGGCAAGTGCAAATGGAGAACGGTGAGTGCTGGCAAAGAGCTATCCGTAATAATCCTTGCAGTGATCTCTTCTTGGGGTCTATGCCGTCTCATTGCCCTTCTCCTATTCTTCACGTTCAGTGATAAAATGGAGGAAAAAAAGAAAAAGCAGTAAATGGTTGAACAGAAAACACTGGAATACAATTTTTCTGTATACACATTCACTAAATATTTAAATGAAAAAATCCTCTTTTTAGATACTGCAGATTTTTTTCTGTAAGTAATATTTTTTCCAGCCATCTCAATTCAAGTGTATTAAATACAGTCCAAGTAGTTACTGTTCTGCTGCATAATAACGATCTGAAGAAGCTAACATGCTTGCAACTATTTTTTCCAGCAGAAAGAAACCTGAATTTTGTGGATACTGAAAGTTATGAACTTGATGTGTGCAATGAGGCAGAATACTGGGTTGTTTTTTTTTTTTAGGTACTCATTTAGTAGTTGAAAACAAGAAACGATGGATGAACAGTACTGGTTTTGAATAAATATTGTTCCATTTCCCTCACTAATTCTTGACCTACTGCAAAATTTGTTGTTACAAAGATTAGGTCATTAATTATATTTTTTAAAAAAATAATCCCCTTACATGTTCTGTCTTTAAATAAGAAACTTGTGGAAATGTAGAAGCTTGGAAGTAATGGTTTTAATTTTCACCACGGCTTTAATACTTCATGAAAGCCTTGCTTTTTGTCACCGTGCCCTTTGCTTTAGAGTGCAGCCAACCGTGGCCTCTACTTAAAGCTAGGAGTCGCTGCCATTAAACAGCTCTTTTAACGTGGTCCCTGCTTTGCACAGATGCGTTACCGATACCTTCTCTATCCTGTTGGTGAGGAGAGACGCAGCTGCCTGGGTTGGCGAGAGGCACCATCGCGGTTTCTGTAGGTTGTGCCAGGGGTGCTGGGCTCCTGGGAAGGCACTGGAAAAGCCAGTGGTTCACCCAAAGCATCGGCTTCAGCAAGGCCGTGCTCATGCACGTGAGAAAGGCCCGTGGGCGTGCAAGGAACGATACGGTACGTGGTTGAAGCGTGCCAGCCATGCTCTTGGCACCGAGCAATGCTGCTCTGTGCACTGAGCGCCGTCTCTGAACCCAACACTCATGAAGATGAGAAGTAGACCATAGTTTTCCTGCCATCAATAGTAAAAAGGAGATGTTTGAAGAGGTGTCTCAGTGCAATGAAGCCATAAATGTCACGCGGGCTATAGCGCTGGTCGACATGATGCTCTTAGGAACTGTGCGTGTATTTTGGAATCAGTTTTAGGAGGTTTGTCTCTGTGCAAACACAGTGGCTGGTATTTTCTCCTTCACTAGGAAGGACATAAGTTTCCTTCTGAGGCTCCCTAGGACTCCGAAAGCTTTAACGCGCATTAAAAATGCACGCTTTTTAGATTCCTGCTTCATCACCTTGTCAGCTGCTATTGAGCTGCCATGGGGAAGGGGAGGGATGGCTTTGCCGCGTGTCAAGCAGTCGGCTAAAAATGCCTTGGCTCTACGGGGGGTGCTCTGAATGAAGGCTTTGCAGCGCCGTGCTAATCGCTTCAGCAGAAAAGATTGAATGCTCTTCAGCTGGGAGGGAAAATTATAAATACAGATATCAGAGCAAACACATTTTTGATGACAGAGGCTTTAAGACCCCTGAGAAGCGAGAGATGCAAGTCATGATAGGTGCACCTCATCTCTAAAATTAATTGAAGGGCAAATGAGAGCGAAGGCTAATGTTTGTGGAGTCCTTGGCGTGACATATTGTTGCTGAATTCCTGGGAAACGTGTAGCACTGTCTTAAAAGTAAGCTTCCAAAAAAGCCAAAAGGATTAGATTCGGGGAGAAGGAAGAGATAAGAATGATTAGGTGGCTGAGAAGCCCGGTGGAGGGGGTAATTGCTCACTATAATTGAGGAGGAAGATCAAAAGAACTTGACATGAATGCTTGACTTAAAACAGTGGGAGGAATTATGAAGACACTTCAGAAAAAGTAATTAATAAGGGAAAAATTTCTGTCTGTTTTGTAGCTGGAAGAAGTCGTTTAGACATTTAGCTGGTCCAAAGACCACCTACTCTTTATCCTACAGAAAGGTCATTCATCATCCCTCCAGTCATACGTGAGAATTTGCTGTAGGACGCTCTGGCCGCTTGCTCTTTGGCAGAGGAGCAAGCCATGCTTCACGGTGCATCAGCTTATGGAAGACCATATCAAACTACATGTAAACTACTAAATTATTATTTATACCCTAATACTTAATGAACCAAAATTGTAGAATTGGGTAGTTTGGAAGGTTGAAAAACAGTGTTACAAAAAAATACGGGGGAGAGAAAGTTCAGGAAGAGGCGTACAGGGGAATAAAACCTCTCATTGACATTTTCAAGCTGTGGAACTGCCCCGTGAGAGCAGCATATGCTAAATTTAAGGCTAGAGGCTGACGTGCTTGCTTATGTTGAGTAAGCACTTTGATCCTGTTGATTTTAGTGTACTGATGCGTGCTCATGGTGTTTTACTCCTTGAGGTACTTAAAATCCCCAGTTTCAGTGAATCACTCGAGCAGTAATCCTGCTTAACGTGAGGAGAGGCATCAGAAAACAGCAAGGCTGTTTATGTAAATTCAGGTGGTCTCGAAGTATTGGGTTTCTGTCCTTTCCCAGTGACTTCAGCGTTACTTATAACTCTAAAGAGGTTTAAGCATTCATTTTCAGTTGGGCTAAATTTATCATTGACTCTCTTATAAGAAAAATGGATGTTAGTGGAGAAGCTTTGAAGTAACAGTTTCACGCTAGCTGTCCAAACGTTGTAAAAGCCCTGCGACTGGTACGGAGCGTGGGACAGGTGGGAAGATTTAAGGGTTTTCCATATGACCGGAGGGACGCGGACCTGAGCTGAAATAAAGGCTGCGTCTAAAGGACTTTTAGAAAGCGTATAAGGCAATTGGAAAACAAAGATGAGTGATGATTTGTGTGGCTTCCCTTGTGCAGGTATGATTTAGTTGCATCCGGAGATGCACCAAGGTGGGAAATGATGCCGTCCTTTGCTTTCAAGTCAGGAGCCAAAGTAGCAAGAGGCTCCCGCGAGCCCCTCCAGCACATCACCGAGCCAGCGTGCCGCTCCGCAGGGACGGGTTTCCTACCCAACGTTCCAGCGCTGTGCTTGGCTCGAGCCGGCCTGGGAGCCCCGACTGGCACGTGCAGTTACGGCATCCTCAGGTGACAGCAGGAGACCACGTGCATGTTTTGCTCTCATTCCTTGCCTCCTCATGTCTGGAAAGCAGATCGTTTTCTGGGAAATGGCAGGATAACGAGACTGGGGCAGGTCGTCTGTGTTCGCAGGAAGAAGTTAATAAATGATGTGACAGGATGGAGTAGCATGAACACGACTCTCCTTTGATCTTCACCGCTGGCTTACGAATCATGTGAATTTAACCAAATTTGATTATACCTCAATCTATTAGCGATACGTGCTGTCGTTACAGGTCTTTCACATTTCTGTTTATAAAGCCCTATTTAACACAGAACAGTCGACTTGTCGTCAGTCAGCCAGAGATTTATTGTTCAAACCACAGTTCGCCATGTATCTTATTCCTTCCTAGGCACTTCCAGTTTGTATATGAATCTCTATCGTTCACTAATGAGAGTTGTGGGGATTTGCAAAAGTGAGATCTGGTTCACCTCGGCATTGATGAAATGTCGGTAGCAGTAAATACGGCATTTGCTTTGCAGGGGAGGAGAGGTCGCTTCCTTAATGAGTTAAGATACAAAGGTAATAAAGAAGCTGTCACAATTTTCTGTGATACATGAATTAGCTTGTTATTTAACATTGCCTCTGTTCATTACCGTCCGTGGGGATTTCTGTTCAGAAGCATCCACAAGCACGTTAATGCAACCCGGTCCCCAACGGTCTGCTTCTACAGAACGAAGCGACTGTTTTCAAATACAGTCTTCCATTTAAATTCCATCAATATCTCGTGTAACTACCGATTGCCCCTTATTTGGTGTATAATCTTCAGCCTGTTCTCCGTGGTACTTGAATCACGTAGTAAATTTTGAAGCCAATTAAGTGTTGCCATAGCCGTTAGACAATGTCGGTCTTGTGTGTTTGACTTTGGAGAGACTTTGTCGCGTTGTCTGTGGCTCTCATCCAGATCCTTACAACAGATGATTTCGTATATAATTTTGTCGGGGATTGTTCAACAATACAGGCACAGCAGGCTAGTCTGGTGGTGAAATGATAAAACAGTCCTCAGAATGAAAATAAGAATGAAAAAAAAAAAATCCAGGACTCTGTAAAGAAGTGGTTGTGGAGGGAAAGGGCAGATTCTTCACTGTAGATATTGGAGCTGGTGGAAAAACAAGAACGTAGCGGATGATACGCCAGTTATTAATTTTAAACAGGGCTTTAACTACTTGGCACGCCGTGCTGGTTGCTGCCAGGCCAGGGGCAGGGGGCCAAGCCGGGCGGCCCTGGAGGTTCCCGTCCACTCAGAAATTCATTTTTGGTGTAGTCACAGGGGAGCGTGAAGTCAAAAGTTGGCATTTTAGAATACTCGTGGAAATCTGTGGCTTTAACTTGAGTTGGGCTTTAGGGGTATGTTTTGTTCAAACTGCTGCTGAGTAGAGAGTTTGTTCAATAAAATGGCTAAAATCCTGATCAGGAGGAGCCTGAAGAAAGCTCAGCTGCGGATCCACATCCACGTTAACAGCATCGGCCTCGCCCCTAGTGAGTCGTGGTGCGTTTCCTCGTGTTTCGGAAGCCGAGCTGGCTGCACAGTGCGCACCTCGCAGTGATAACGTGTAATGTCTGCAGCAAAGCCACGCTTGCATCTTGGCCTACTGCGTTAAGTGCCGATAGAGGTTTGTTACCATTTAAAATAGCAATAGGATGAATTAAGAGTTTCTCTGGGGGTTCGTTATTATATTCTACCGTGGATGGAGAAGTATCTTGGTGCAGAACTGCACGACAGCTCTTGTCCCAGGAGGTTTCATGGTACGTTATGAGGCACAACCCAAACCACTGTCCGCTTTGGCGTGTGACTCATTGAAATTCATTTCACCAAGGGAGAAAAGGAGTAATTTCAATTAAGATGGACAGGAAAGACAATTAGCGAGACTGGCTCTGAACTCACGTTAATTTGTGGGTAGGTATTAATTTCTACATTTAGCGCTGCGGCGTATCCTACTTCATTTTCCCCATCGCGCCAAGGAGCAAGGTTGAGCGTGATTCACTGCCTGCCTGATGCTGGGCAGGGATGCGGGAGGCGAAGGCGCCGCGTCTCAGCCCGGGGGATGCGAGGGCAGCAGCAAGCCTTGCCCGGGGACTTGCCTGCTGGGGGACCATTGGCATGGTCACTGGTCATACTGGGCTAGTGCAGGGCTAGTGGCCGGCTGACCTCTGCGGAGGTGATATATCTTAATAAAATGCAGCGGGTTTTAGCAGCACGGCACTGGACTGTGCAGGAGCACGCATGTTTTGCAGCCGGCTGCTCTGCCTGGTGCAAGCTGCTTAGCGGCAGGTTGCAACTTGGGATCTGAATTTTGGTTCAAGAAATCCAAAGAGGCTCGGGGGGATGTCCTAATGGGAGATTATTACTTGTGGTTGACTATCGAGCAAGGCTTGAATTAGAAAAGATGTTACCACACCTCAAAAAATGGCTTATCAGTATTTTTCTAAATTAGAGCAGAAATTGCAAATTGTCCCCAGGTGACATTTAATTTGCATAAAAAATAATAAATTCAAAGTTGACTCATCTATTATTCCGTAAAATGAGGTGCAATGCGTTGTGCGCGTTCAGCTTTGCTCTCGTTGTATTAACGAACTCGTTGCCAGCGTAATGTAAAGACGTTCACGAGCGGTCAGAAACCTTCCTGCCCCGCGCGGGGCTGCAGCCCCGGGGCAGGGAACTTTGCTTGGAAGGGGAATTCAAAAGGAGACGTTCGTGGCTAAAGGATTGAACCCCTATACAGAGGTGCAATGCTTTTTATAGGTTCCTATGCAAATAAAAATACCCTATTTTCACCCAGCTGAAGTGATGATTTTTTTTTTTCAGCCCATCACGTAGTTTGTAATAACAGATTGCCTCTAGGAAAAACTATCAGTGTTGTGATGTGAAAGCAGCATTAATCCAGGCTGATCTATATGGATTAATGTATTGATTTTAGCCTTAGATAACAGAGTTTCTTGCAGGGGTGATGGGTATGAAGAGACGCGGTGAGGCAAAGGTCTTTGTTCAGTTTGCTAAAACTCATTATGCCCTTTCTTGCATTATCTGGTATTATGCAATTTCATTTGAAAAAAAGAAAAAGTTGAGTATATCTAAGGGTGGTTCCTATAATTACCGAATTTCTTTGAAAACTCAATTAAGAAGCCATCTGGCCTAGGGATTTTATTGACCTGTCACTGGCTAATTATGTTGAAAATTTAATCTTTTATGATTATCACTAGTAACTGCCCAGTGCTTTGACAAACCCTTTTTGTCTTCAAGTGTTGCCATCTTTAAATTTCAAAAAGTAATGAGGGGAATGTTTTTATAGCATTAGAGGAAATGTTCTCTTAAGAGTGAAAGCCAATATATTATAAATATAATCGAAATGCGCAGCGGACAGGAAACGTGAAAGCTTGCTTTTAGAGCCCTAATTCAGAAAACACGTGGAAGGGCTTGAATTTGCATGTCCTTTCCCATAAAAATATCTTGAGACCGCGGGATCGGGGGTCGGTACTTTCCGTCCTCTGGCAGACGGGGATGTCCTGCGTCCTTCCATGTGCTTCACCTCTTGCTGTCCTTTCTTCACCCGGAGCGTGTCCAAGGTCATGCAGGCGTCTGCAGGCTAGAAATGAAGCCAAACCTGCAGACCAGTGTTTCTGGGAAGAATACTTCTGGACTGTGGTTGTCGTCTTGGTTTTGTTTTGTGTCCGCATGCTGCCGGTGCTTCCCCGCAGCTGCCGAGCCCCCGGCCTGCAGAGCGGCACCGGCTATGTGAGCGTCGGCAGATCAGCTTGAAGAAGCCTTGTTTGGGAATAATGAATCTACAGGTGAAGTGTGAATGGAAATTCATGGTGTTCTGAATCTTAGGTGACGGCTGGGAGCTGCCCAGCCTGCCTGTTCTGCTGGAGCAGCAGCCAGGGATGCTGGAGGGACGTGCCACCACCCTTCTCCCTCTCCCTGGTCTGGTTTATGTCTGCGTGAGCTTGAAACACCCCTTCGGTGTAGCCTAAACGTGTGTATCAAATCCTGGCCAAGGGGGGTGAAACCCCACTCAGGTCCTGGAGCTGGAGAACCCAGGCGTGCATCTCCCTGCCCATCCCACGCATCCCATCCAGGCAGCATCGCTGGGTCGCTACAGAGGATTTTGGCTTCGGGCAGGCAGAGTCCAAGCTGTCCCCATCAGTCACGAAGAGACGGCGTTCCCTTGCTGGGACACCCTCTGGAAAGCTCCATCCCTGCTTTTGCTCCTTTGGCTCTGATGATTTTCCATCCTGCCCTTGCATCCCACGAAGAGTTCCTCCATCATCTTGCTATTAATTACGGATAGTATGCCAATGTTCTTGAGTGTAAACCAATTAAAATAAATTACATTCAGGTGGGCATTAGGGCATATCGCTTTCATTTCCCTGAAGCATCTCACAGCGCCTGCCAGCAGGCGACAGCTCCTTCCCCCCTGGAGATTTTCTCTGCCTCTCTCGCACGGGGAGCTTCCCGCGGCATCGTTTGAAGTGGGATATTTCCAGTGTTGGTTATTTCTTAGCACACGCCTTCTCACCGCTGCCATCATCTCGGAGGCACGTCGATGTGAGGCAGCTGGTAACCACTGCTGCGGGCCCCGGGACCAGCTGGGCGACCGGGGAGGCTTTGCATCGGGTCCTCCACAAACAGGTGGGTTGCGGCAAATTATTAAGTACTGTAAGGATTCCAGGAAAAAGAGTTTTCCGTCCCACTTACCATTACCAGGACAGACACTTCTGTATAAGCGATAATTTATCAAAGGAAGGTCCCGTGCTAGTCTAGTATCACTTGGTAAACCCATGTTGCCTTATATCCTGTTTTCCAGCTGTTCTTTGCCTTTTAAAATCTCTTTTGAAGTCTCACGTACGTTTGAGGTCAGACTAGCAGGTCCCAATCTCTTTCTCTTCATGGCTTGGATATAAACGATGCGTTTGGAGTTCTTCAATGGAATACGTCAAACCTCAGTTTACCAGATACCAGTAGGAGGTGCTGAGCTCTGGGCTTGTTTTAGGGTATCGTCGTGGTTTAACCCCAGCCGGCAACGAAGCACCACGCAGTGGATTAAAAAAATGTTTACCTATTAATGACTTATTATCCACTGGAGCCCTTTAATATGAATTGCCGTTATCAAAGAGGTACTGTTTTATCTGGGTTTACAGTTAGCCTTCCTCCATTGGCTCCTTAGCGCGGCTAATTTAGCAAAATTGCATTTAAATGAGTCCCTGATGAGAGACCCAGAGTTCACATTTTTCTTCTAATAGACACGTTAGTCTTCCTGCATGCTAAAATTCCATAAATGGCTCTTTACTTTTCACACGCGAGACAGCTATTATATAGCAGCCAGTGCGTTAGATTCCCGGCCTCACCTTGGGGAATTACCGCGTAGTCATGGCGCTTCTTTGAGCTGAAAGACAGGCTTTTCAAAGTGGATAATTTATATTTATATAGTCGTTGGCGTCCTTTATCAGAGAAGTCTTGTAAAAAAGCTCCTTTCAACAAAGTTAATTTCAAAAAATAAATTAATTCAATACAAATAAGATTATGTTTTTCTTCAGGCTGAAGCCTTTGAAAGTTAAATTATTTTAATTTTGGGCTTGCTGTTGGCAGCCTATTACATAGTCCTGTAAAATCCCACAGCTGATGCGTGAAATACCGTAGCTGGTGACAATATGGGGGCGAGGCAGGGATTCTCTCCTCCTCAACCTCAGTTTGACTTCTGCGAAAGTACCTTTCTGGCTAGGGATGAAAAAACACGTGAGCCCAGTGGGTAAATGCGCCCTTTCTCTTTCGGCAGGGTAGCTGCAGGTAGAAAAGCCAGCTAGAATAAAAGGAATGAAGCCACAAAGTCCTCTGTCGGGTTTTGCACCATTTCTTGTGTAAGAGGAGCATCTGCTCTGCAGGCACGTCGGTCTGCGGCAGCCCTGGTGCTGTTCTAGCAGCAACAGTTGGAAGGCCAATTAAAATATTCCTCGTTTTCCTGCCTGCCCAGCGGAAGTCTGCAGCTGCTCTTCGGTGCTGGGAGGAGCAAACCTTGCTTTTCTCTAACGGGTCCCTACCCACAGCAGTTTAAGCTGGATTCTGTGCTTTGCAGGGCGCAATATTTTCTGTGAGTCCAGCGCAGTGATCACGGTGTGAACCCAAAGTGGGTCCCTGAACCAGCCCCACCTGTGCCGCGAGAACCGGCCTTTACTGCAATATTCTTAACTCTGTTCTTAGGATGAGCGAGAAGAACACGTTTTGGTCCTAATTACTCAGGTCCCTGCGTTGCCTGCAGCTGTCTATGGAAACGTGCAGAGGAGTTATAAAAACCAGTAGGGCAGCCGCCATCCTGTTTGCAAGAGAAGAGGGGCTTTGCGTCCTCACGGGACTTACTTTTTTCGGATGGTCCTTGGCAGAGACAAAACGATCTAGAAGTAGCAGATTTTTTTTTTTAATTTTCTATCTGAAGTAGCTTACACTGAATTTAGTAAAAAAAAAAAAAAAAAAAAAAAATCATGTTAATGAAATGTCATTTTCTTACTTGTGGCTACGACATCTGTGCTCTTGATTTTGCAAACCCCTTTGCAAAGTTCTCGTTTACGGCAAGGCGCTCTCTATTCCGTAACATTTGCAACTTTAGGGGGTTTTCTTGCCCCAGAAGCTGTGTTTCTGATGAGAAGGGTCGCCAGGGGAGGATGGACGAGAGGCGCTGGCAAGTGACGGTGATGAGGGATGCTCGGGGCTGGGCAGAAGACACCCCACGGACACGCTTCCCACGAAATCTGAGCCTTGAAATGGAAGTCTCACATCAGCGCATCGGTTGTGGGCAGCAGTGCCCGCGTCCTTTGTTACTTGAAAAAATGCACGTGAAGGCAAAACGAAGGTACAAATGGTTTGTCTCTGTTTAATTTTATTCATAACATGAGTGCCACATCTCACAGAGATCGCCGGTGTCAGGTCCCCCTGTACCTCAGTGTCACCGGAGCCGTCTCCTGAGGAGAAAATGCTTAAATTGTCCCTGTAACGTCAAAACCTCTTGGGCAGCCGGTAGAGCTGCAGCAAATGTTTTGGCTGCCATTCCTTGCCCAGAAAAAAGGGAGGTGCGGATCAAGGGAAATATTTTATGAATTCCTATGAATTTTGTTTAAATGCTTCCAAGCTGGGGAAAATTCTACACAAAAATTTTCATTTTGATCTTTCAAAGGAAAACTTTGATTTATTTTATTTTTCCTATTCCAAACTGTTTTATTTCTAGTGTAGCCATCCTATACATTAAGTGCTGGTATTGATCACAGAGTTCTTGTGAACCATGTTAAATTGCCTTTGGCAGATAACTGATGTCTATATAAAAAAAAAGAAAATACAGCAACGTCCTGTGGCAAAGAGGGGCTTGGCTGCCGTTGCCCTTCCTGCCCGGTGCATTTCTGTGACGGCCTCAGGTGGCCCTTTATGGTTTAGTTACAGGTTGCCACCGGGACAATTTGTTTGAAAAGCTGGTGCCTGCTGCCGTGCCCGTGTCGAGATCTTCGCTGCTCCGCGAAGCTGACACCGGTTCCCGCGGTGCGCGGAGTCCGGTTTGCAGGGTACAAGCTCTGCCGCTTGGCGTGTGCTCCAGGGAATGCGGATAAATCTCCCCCGCTCCTTCTTTTTGGGGGTTTCCTACGTGTCTTGAATGCCATGCTGGCAGCGGAGCTCCTTGTCGTGGTGTGCCTTTTGGAGGAGGCTCCCCGTCGATGCCACCCAGGCACCCGCAGCAGCCCATTAGTCGGGTCCAGGCGCAATTAGTGATAATCCAAGGTTTTACTTTGTTTAGACTGATGCAATCTTTTAAATTTTATAAATCAGAAGAGACCATTTATCTTATTCCCCAGGCACCGCTAATGACTAATTAAAAACCATAATTAACTGGAGCAAAACCATGAGAAATTGCAAGGCAGCAGAAACGCAGCTCCCAGCCACCTGGAAGAGCATCTCCCCCCGCACTTGCGCCCCGAGGGCTGGCCTGAGAAGGGGGCTGACGTAGGCGACGTAATGACCTTTTTTGAGTGTTTGCTCTCCAACATAAACGTTTAGTATGTAAATAAGATGATTCATTTTTTCCAGCTGAATTTTGGCTCAAAATTCAGAAAGGATGATGGTCTTCGGTGGGTATTACTAAAGCAGTAAAGCCAATGAGCAGACCTGCCCTAAACAGCAACGGGTACCTACGCATGTCTACGATGATGTGTATACTCAGTTATTCAAGGGCTTTGTCTCTCAACAGCAGCCAAAACCCCAAAACCTTTTTATTAACACTAACATTTACCCACGCATAAGACTCCATGTTCCCTTGCAGAGCTGTGGTGGTTCAGCTGGCTGTAATCCCGGTGCTCCTGAAGGTACAGGCTGGAAAGGGCATTTTAAAGAACTTAAACCGCGTCGGTAGGAAACAGGATGGTATTTTGAAGTTTTTTCCGTTCATTCCTACTTCAGCCTGACAGATGCGATGTCTGGATTTGATCTAAGCTCTGCGGGAGTCAGCTGGGATTGCGCTTTAAACGAGCAAGGGCATCTCGCCGAGTGGCCTATGGAAAGACAAATGTCATACCTTCCAAGTGCTTCCACTTGTCTTGCACGGCGCGAGGACGTTCACAATAAACATTTTTTTGAGATAAACGGGTTTCTAAAATATATCGTTCGCTCAAAGTACTGTTGATCGTTGCTCTGGGAAGGCTCTTGAATGAAAAAAAAATAAGCAGTGTGAAGCTTTAAATAGAGCAGGATTCACAATAAAATGCGAAAGGGGAAGCCTAGCTGAAATAGGTCTTGGGCAGGCTGGTTAATTAAAATGACAGCTAATAAAAGGGATAGGAATGACAGCACCGAGCTTAAATTAATGGGAATCTGTGTTATTTCTGCTGCTTTTCCTAGGCAGGCTGGGCTTTGCACCATGCAGCTCTGCTCTGGGATTGTAACGGGGGTTTGTGCTACAAATCGGGTGGGTTTAGACTGGAGATGTTGCAAATGTACCATTATTTCAAAAAATGCGGAGACTATCGTTGGACCAATAAATATATAGCAGACTAAACCAGGGACGGTATCAGGGGAAATGACTTCTAAATTAGCCATGGTATTAGACGAATAATTAAGCAGTATTTACTTACAATTATATCCAATAACTTTTTTATGCTGTGATTAATTAAATTCTAAGATTTCCTCATAGTCTCCGCATATATTAAACATGGAAATTAATTTTCTCCGACAACTCGTTAAGGTCCCGAAATGCTGTGGATTCCACTTTAATCAGTTATTCTTTACTTTGCATTGTAAATCTTTACGTGGCACGTCAATCAGTCGGAGCTCTCAAACTGAGCCAGTGGGGAGCTGCAAACGATGGCTGAAGCCACTTACCTCTGCTTTTATACAGTAAATTCTAGCTCGGTGTCTTTTGAGAAAATAAAACCAGTTCCCACTGAAGCCATTAACATTTTTTTTTTTTTTTTGAACGTTGCATTTTAGTCATCAACCAGGTAGGACTGAAGGGGGAATTTCACGCCACCCAAATGCAGGCGCTGAGGTTACCTGCTGATGTAGATGGGAGCACACAAAGTCATCTCCGGGTGCTTCTGTGCCCAAATCCAGTATTTACCAGGTATTTCTATGTGGAATGGTTTTATTTGAAAATAATTGTTTAATCATAAAATCTTATTCAAATACACCAATGTTTCTATCTCCTGCATGGAATAGGTGAATTCTCTGGTTTTTTATCCAGACAAGGAAAGCTGAAGCAAAACCTGAGGTCTGAAAGCGGAGAGCCCTGGGACTGGGGCTCTGCAGCCTGGGCGCATCGCGTCCTATCAGAAAAGGTGGGGTTTGTGTGTACCGATCGGCCCCCGGTCCCCTTCCCCTGGCAACATGGGAGATGATACCAGCGTCTTCATGGAAGCCAGGAAACCGCGTTTTCCAGGCTTAAAATGAAACCAGCCATTTTGAAAGGAGTTAGAGACTCGTACAGATCCCCCCTTGTGAGAACGCTGCAGCGAGCCGTGTCTAGGACTCGTTTTCTGTTGGATAAATATGTCTGGAAGCGACTGAGCGCGGGCGGGGTGAGACAACTTCTGCTTAGCACAATATTTGAATTAGACACTTCCATAATTGCATTCTAAAATATATTAAAGTCTGTTTCTTGAAATTTGGCGAAGGCTGTTAGAGCCGCCCAGTAGCTTTTGTTTGGCTGTGGTATCTAAGAATTGAAATCCCAAACAGATACAGTACTAAGAGATTGCTGAAAATTTCCAGCAAGTGTTTCCACGCTAATTAGCTCCCCAGAGGTATGAGATTTGAGCAGAGGGAGCCAGCTTTGCTCTTCTTTTCCATTGGCATTCAGGGAGTGTAGAGCTTGAAATCTCAAGCCATAGCTGATCACCATAAATGATTAATACGCTATTTATAGGATACAGTTTCTTCAGTATACAATAGGTGCGTTTTAGTCAGCCTTTCAAGGCTTTGTTAGGTCCGGCCCTGGTCAAAAGCCTACAGCAATTCAACACATACCCTTAGTCTTGTGAAGGTCTATCGACACAACGTATGCGACACATGTCCTGTTCGATGACGTCAAGGACAGCCCTTACAAATCCCTTTTCTTTGATAGGTGACAGACTGCCCCGGCTGTGGCTTGGGAGAAGTTGCCCGTACCGCAGATACGCCCTGGAGAGGAGGGGCGAGACGTGCCCGGCTCTTGCCCCGAGAGCTGGGGATGCCGAGGAGCATCCTGCTCCAGCCGGACCGCTCTGCTCCAGCCCTGCCCAGGCAGCGAGGGCCAAAGCACCACGGCTCGTAAAACACAGCAGAAATACAGTTAACTTCAGCAGATGGGAGCTGCTGCTTCGGAGAAAGTTGGTTAAACCATATTGTCCCTAGTTAAATTCTACGTATGTACGTGTGTGGCTGGATATATATTTAGTGCTAGCTCTGTAGACCACGTTGCCTATCTCTTATCGGACTAATTAGTCGGGTGAGAAAAATACTCCTTTAGCTTTGTTGGTCTAATTCCTGGTTTTAAGGCTATTTACAAGAGGGTTCACAGACAGTATTGGGTGAGGCACAGGAATGCAGGAGCTCCTGGGTTTTGGCTGACTGGCTGTCTTAAAATCTGCTGTCGGGCAGAGAGCCCTCATTATTTAAAGCAGCAAATAAGAATTCAGCAGATTGGGTACGAGCAACTTGCACAGACCCTTGCTTTCGCAGCTATAGCTGTTTGCGTCCTTCCTGCTCTACCAGGCAGTGAGCAGGAACCAGCTCTTCTTCCTGTCCATCTGCTACCCCAAGGCCACCCATCAAACTCTTGCCGTGGCCGTGCTGCTGGGTCCTCAGCTCCTGGGAGCGTGGGGAAGGGCAACCACGGCTCCGGGGGAGAGCAGAGCGGGTTTTCCTGTGTGGAGAGGTGAGGAAGAGGGGCTGAAGCACAGGAGACCAAATAACCTCATGGAGAACTGGCTTCTGGAGGTGAGAAGAAGCACCGAGGGTTTGTTTTGTCCTCTCGGCACCAGAGCTGGGAATGAACTGAGCGACGTACTGCCCAATGTGGGAACCGCCAACCTTTCCAGCTTCATTTTGTGTTTAAAAGTCAGGGTTTCTGGCTGAGAGCAGGTGCACGCGTACCTTTTGTGTGGCATGGTGGGAGGCAACCGTGCAGCCTGCTGGGGCGTGTTTCACGGTGCCTTGCTGTGGCTTGCCAACTTTCTTGAAAAAGGCTTATGGATGGATTTGAGATGGATTTTCTCTTTTTTTTTTTTTTTTTACTCGGGGTATAGCGTGGCAAGCTTAACTCTTGCAAGGCATCATCTTCAGCCTCTGTACAACGCCCAACTCCCCCGGCAACCGCAGGGCAGAGAAAGGCAGCATGCAACCTTGGGAAAATCCAAGTTTCTCAGTAATTCTGTTCATTCCTCCTTTAAACGAACCAGGCATTAAAAAAAAAAAAAAATCGGCATCTTTGCGGTGAATATTTATTTCCTAACTCACACAAGTTGATTACAAAATCAAAAAGGCTCTTAAAAACTAGGTTTGCTGTAGATGGAAGGGAGAAGTGTCATTGCCCTGCGTGGATGGTGGCCACCTGACCTGCAAGAGGCTCAGAGGGTGCCAAAGTCCCTGGGACCCCCAGGCAGGGTCGGAGGGAGGGCGTGAGGGGGAGGCAGTTCGTTCTGCATCTGATGGAGCTGATATGTTCATGGAAAAATAGATCCTCCTTGCCTGATCTATAATTAGCCGACTTTGAATTATATTAAACCGCAGTTAATTTTAATTTCTGATAAAAATTGGATAATAAAAATCGGATCTTTTTCTAATGGTGCATTATTATCTTACAGATAGAGTAATTCAGCTTATTAATTATTCCAAGATACCCAGGGCTTCGCTTCTTTAAGAAGAAGAAAATCCACATTTCTTTGTCTCCGTAATCTTGTCTGGGATTAATGAAAGTTGTCACTGTAGGTCTTGTGTAACCGTATTTTGCGCAAAGCCCAGTTTGGCATCCCTCTCTCGGAGGGGGACAACAGCACGCGGCCGTGGGATGTGCAGGGTCTGCCAGGAGGACACGGATGCTGCGATGGGGTCACGACAGCCCATCTCGGGGACAAGGGAGGACCCATCAGCCCCGCTGGTCCCAGCCTCGGGTGCCAACGCACCCAGTTCAGGTCCTGTGTCTGGAGGAAGAAGCAACAAGCATCATCAGCTGTCTAAAAAACTTTGGGGCTGATGTCCAGCCCAAAACTCACTTCCACGAGGAGCCACCCCGTTCTACCACGGCGAGGCCGGAGGAAGGTCCTTTTCCCTCTCTGCACGTGGATTCATGCACGAGACGGCTCATCCGCGGTAGGCAGATGGTTGCGAGATTGCTGCCTCCTTTGCTATTTCTTTCTTCTTCTGAAGTGTTTTTATTTTCGTAGGTGAAAAAGTGATTATGAACAAAACCTCAGAAACCCGGTTAACCCCAAATCCTTCTGACAGAGCGCGTAGAACCGAGTGACCGTAGTGCGGCAGGCACGGGGGTAAGCTCTGCCAAAGACCTTGTTTCCTCTCTTTTTTGCATAGGCAAATGACAGAAATGAGATCTGGGATCTTGATAAAGCACTTGGCTCAAAGAGCAGCTTTCTAGTGATCTTTTTATTTGAGGGGAAAATTAAATTTTTCTCTAACCAATATTATCCAGATGAGATACGCACCTTTTTATGGACATAACTTCTGCGTTGTTATAAAAAAATGGGCATGCCTGGAAATCAAAATGTAAACCAAAGACTGAATTTGGAAATGTCGTCACCGGTGCTAAGGAAGCTGCGGGGTCTGTGTGTGCAACGTCCCCGGGGTGTCCTGGGGAAAGGGGTCCGGTGCTCCCCTCCATGGCTCTCCCCAGAGCCCCTGGCATCAGTCGACCGTAACTTTTTAGACTGGAACTGGGTTTTGACAGCATGGGAGAAGAACAAATCACTCATTTTTGTTACTTATTTATATAAATTATATTATACAAATTTATATAAATTATATTGTGCTCTGCAAAGCTGCTCAAAGAAGGGAGAGGGAGTTTTCCCGTCAATCATCTCCTGTTATAAATTGAAGGGAACTTTGTGAAGTGTCTAAAGGCAGAAACCCAGGAATATTTTCCTGCGATGCGAGTACTCAGGTTAAATCCTGCAAGTGGTAGGAGATTCTTTTTAATCTCGATCTTTAGAAAGGCCCATTGATCGTCTGGCCTGACCTTTTCTTCATCACAGGCCATTAAGCCTCACCTGAGTGCCTCTGGATTAAGCCCACAGACATTAGTTAGACCCAAGTGTTACAGTCGTTGAGAAACTGTGCCACAGGAGCGCGAGGCGCCTGTAGGGGCAGGGAACCGGTGAAATAAGATATACGATCCTACCCTTCCCGGGTCTCCCAGTTTTCACTTCCTCCGTGCAATCAGATTTCATCCATTTTTATAGCCCTGACGTATTTTCATAATTTTTGATGAGGTTGCTTGCTAGAGGGTGAAACTGGCTGCCGAGGTCTTTAGGTCCTTTCCTGCCGTGGCAGCAAGAAGGGCTGGGGGGAGCTGCTGCGACGGGGGAAATCAGGGAGAATGTGAGCGAGCAAGGGCAGCTATCGCTTATGGCGAGGGTGGGAGAATTAAAATAGGATGCGGGAGGTGTGATGCAAATCAAGACTGCCAGCGAAAAATATTCCTCAGGTGATTGGCGGGGGTGAATGAAGATGTGTGGAAAAGCAAACTCGCCACAAAAAATATTCCAGCGTAAGATGGGTTAAATTCAGGGAATTCCAAATTGAAAAAAAGAGTTTGGGGACAAACTGAGGGAAATGTGGAGGAGCAAGTGGGTGTAAATGAGAGCACGGAGGAATTGTTAGAAAGTCAACATGGATTCACATTAAAAACCACAAACCCGAGCGGGTGTGAAGAGGCAGATGCTGTTCCCCACCTCCCCTGCTGCCTGGCCTCCCTCGGCCATCCCGGGGAGGGTGCTGCCAGTGCCTTTCTCTTCGTTATTGATTTATTAATAAATAAAGGAGCGGGGCTTTGCTGCCGCTTTGCGTGCAAGTCAAAGCAAGCTTGCTCTAAATTCAAGCATGGCAAGGTCAGCCTGGCCTTGGGAAGTCAAACTTTGTTCTGCTTCCTACTCGCAGTAAGATCCCGGCCGAGGAGCCGGTGGGTGGCTGTGCTGGTGGAGGAGGCAGGCGAGGAGACAGCTCGCCCCGCTGCAGCATCCCGGGCTCTGCCTCGCACCCACCCAACCCGGGATCCTGCTGGGAAACCAAGCGCAATTTTTAACCAGGTTTCCAGGTTTCTGCCATCCCATCGATGCTCTGGCTGCCTCTGCACCAGTTTTCAGTTTCTTACGTTTATGTTGTCAGCCTGCAGTTTGCTTGGGAATTTCAGGCCAGCTTGGAGGCAGGAAAGCCATCGGCCCCGTGTTCGAAGTGGAGTTTGCCAACAGGTTTAGACAAAGCGTCCAGTATCAACCTGAACACGATGGTACATGCAGGCTCCAAAACACCACTTTTGCCTTCAACAGTACTAGTGCCGGGGCCAATTTCTTCATGTCCTGAAACGCCTGATCTTCCCTACTTCGTTAGAGATACCCCCTTCAGCTTGTACTGATGATGCTTTTAAAACCCAGGTTATCCACCAATATACGTGCCCGCATTCCCTGGGGAGAAATGCAGATGTGCAGTGCAAGCCAGACAGATAGGAAATTTTGGACGGAGTTTTCAGCTGACTTTTCGGGAGCTACGCTGTGCTGGGTTGGTTGCTCAGCCACCACCAGGAAGCCTCCTCCTTCCCAGCCCACCCGTGGCATCGGCTTGGCTTCAGTGTGTGTGTGTGTCCGTGGGGAAGAAACGATCTGAGATCCTGAGCAGGACACCCAGCCAGCCCGGGATCTGCACCTTGCAGCGGGGCTGGAGGGTGACCCTGGACCTCCCAAGCCGGGACGTATTTGCCCGGAGCACCCATCCCGCTGCGGCGTGCCACCGTCTTTGGAGGCGAAGGGAGGTGCGTACAAGAGCAGAGAAACGGCATTATTTGAAAAATGCCTTTGTGCTTATCCGGATGGCAGATGGACGTGGCCGGTGATTACCAAACGCAGCCACGTTCCCAGCGCTGGGGCAGTGGGGACAGCCCGGGCTGCGGCGGCCATACGGTGCCTTTGCTGAACTTGACACTGACACAGCTGGGCACAGCTGGCTCCTCTCGGCCGCCCCATCTGTGGGGTTGGAGCTGAAAACTGGAGACGAACCAAATGTTGTAGCGTCGCTGCCGTTAAGGATGTTTCTGCTTCTATATATCCAAAAATAGGTGGCAAATACTGTGCTCTTTGTCACGGAGCTCTTCTGCCTGCCTCGGCATCGCCTTCTGTGTCACTAATGAATTCTTGTTTGTTTGTTACTGTTTGATTTTCTTCCCACAGAGGACTGATTTATTAATAGGAAGAAAACAAGCAATAAAGAATCCCTCCAGTTATTTAGCTTAGCTTGACTTCTTTCTCTTCTTTGTTAGCTAAATTAAAAGCAATCCCAATCTACAGGAACCTTGCTTCTCATTTGGAGAGCTCCAATTATTAGAAGCTATATTTACCAAGACGCTGTCTGAACTTGTAACCAGATTTTAAATGAGCGCGTTATCAGGGTAGGGAATAAAAGAAGCTGAATTCAGTTACGCGGTTTAACCCGCGCCGTGTGGAGCCTCTTTTCCCTTTTCGTGCCAAGAAAGCGTTTGTTTACAAATTTTTCCTGAGTTGACATTCACTTTGCGTACGCGACTGCAAAATATCTAAACGCAGCAGGCTGCACGTCCCTGAGACGTGCTGGGGCCGGGGTTTAGAGTGAAACACCAAAATTAACCGAATTCACTACCAGTATTTAAACCCAGCAATTTTTGCATTTGCCACAAATTCAGATTGAAACACTTCCTCGGTGACCATGGTTGTTTACGCCTTATGGAGTCTTTTGACCTATGAGAAATTTGCGACCAGCGATATTTCTTGCTCATTATTTCAACTGGGGACTTGTTTGTTTTCCTTCTATTGGCTGAAAATGCATCAATGTTTGGACAAGTTTAGTCTCAGCGTGCTGACACTTTTGCCACATGCTTGAAAACGTCTGAATTATCTCTGCAAAATGTATTTTAGCTTCCTGGCAATACTAGAAAAAAACCTAAATAAATTATAAAAAAAACCCCAACCCTGTGAATCCACTTTGATACACGACAGGAGTTTGAGTTGCCACTGTACCTCTGTGCTGGGTTTAATAAAATGCACAGCAAATTGCTGCTGGGATGAGCCGTTTGAAGTTTGTGCTGGCACCTTGCCTTATAAATATATACGTACGTATATATATGAGTGTGCGTGTATATACATACCTACCGTGCTATTTAATTTTTGATCCAGCATTGTTCCCAGATGAGCCTTATAAAACGAGCCGAGCTGCGCCCTGCACATCTTCGCAGAACGATTAGAGCAGGATCCAACTCCGCCTGTGAATCCGAGTTTCCCTTCATTTCCATCGCTATACGTCTCTGAATGACAGCAAATTCATTCCTGCGCTGGAGACTTGCCAGAAGTTTCTCATCTCGCTGTCTGTGGGCTGCTCGCTCCCGCTCTGGCTCGCTCTCTCTCTCCCTTTTTTTTTTTTTTTTTTCTTTGAGGTTTTTCTGATGCCTATAGAGTGAGCTCAACTCAAAGGTTTGCAGCTTTGCTCTCGTCTGCTATTCTGTAAGAGCCAGCCTGGGCGCCGGCACAGTCAGGAGTAGTGTGTGAACGTCGGATTTCTGCCTTATTTCCCTGCAGGTGACTCAGAAACTTCACGATGCGGCTGGTAACGTATTTCATTTCCTAAATAAATACTTCAGCGTTTCTCTCGTGCAGCTTTGTCAGCTTTTGGATAGACCGGCTTGCTTAGAACTAATTAAATGAAGAGATGTCGGGGGTGGCGGATGCCTACCGGGACATGGATGCTGTTTGTTTTACTCGCCAGCCAGAGATGTACAGGCAGATTTCCTCAAGCAATCTTAAATCAAGCAGCACTTTTTCCTTCAGATAAGGAGGCTTGAACAAATACAGATTAGCAGATGCAATTCCTGACGTGCACAGAGCTGCAGTAAGTTTATTAGGGAAACCGAAATTGGAGGCTGTGTTACGTTGCAGGCTCAGAAAGGGGGAGAATCGTCTTCGGGTGCTAACAATTTAAAACAGTGTTTGAAAAAGATGCCTGAGGATTCGGAGGGCTCTGCTGAGCAGCGGTCATGCTGCTGTGGCAGAATTTCCCTAGGTTTAACCGCCCTTTTCTTTTTGCTCTGCGATTATTGGAAAAAAAATGTGGCTACGGTTCATGGGGTAACCCTACAGGGCTTTTCAGCTTCGGCATTCAGCAGGCGTTTCAGCTCCTCTAAACACAAGCCCTTGAATAGCCAGCAGATCAATGTAGAGCTCCTGTAGCCAAGAGTTCAGCTGTTTGTCAACACATAAAATCTCGCAGCTTTTGTTGGGTGCAGCACAGGCGGCTTGCTAGGTTCGTATGAAGTCATCCGGGAAACGCTGCGGGGACCAGTCCTGGCTCTGACAATGGTCAAAGGACTGAAGTAATTAATCTCGGATCGATTTTTTTTTTTTTTTTTTTGGCATTCCTAACATAGTAGTTGTAACAGGCAGCGATTTAGTTCGGGGAGGCTAGTTGTGTGTATTCGGCATCAAAGCTCTTTGAAGAGCAAATCCTGCCCGTCTTCCTTTAGCAGTACTTCCCTCAGGAGCAGCTTAGGCAGTGTGTTATCTTTACACCTGATGCGGAACTGTACATCATCTCAGCACAGGGCAGAACCAGCCCACGAGGCTTTTGCGTTTTCTTCTGCTTACAAACAGACCGCTAAAACGTTGTAGGCATCGTTCCGAAGCGGTCCATCAGCAGGCGACGTATTGCAATGACTATATGTAAACACCGCAGGGTAATAAATAAAACGGGGTGCTGTTGACTCTGGAGAGATAACGTGCGTCTGAGACAGCGCACGGGAGTCAAAGCTGATTGCGAGCGGTAGCTCAGGCATTTCACGGCAAGGTTTCTGACGCAGCAGGTGAGGATACATCCCGCGCAGGCAATTCCTCACCGCGTGGCATCCGCCGCTTCTCTTAATTCGGTGGGGAAGGAGGAGGTTTAACGTGTTGGTATTGATATATCTGACAGGGCATAGGAGATACGGCTCTTAGCTCGAGTGTGGGTGGATGTAAATAAGCAAATATTGAATTATCATTTCTACAAAGCTAAAATTAATCTGAGCTTTTATGTTTTCCAGGACGACTTGTCAGACAATGTAAACTAATTTGCTAAATTGTACAGGAAAAAAGAATGCATTAGGAATATCGAATTTACCTAGAGCTGAATATATTTTGATTCCCTTTATTGCCTGCTTCAAGTTTTTCAGCTTTCCGAAAGGCTAGATAAGCTCTGTAGGTAGTCTTACAAATAAAAAAAAAATACATGAAGAACTTACCTTGGTAGTAAGGTGCTGGGATTCACCTGATGTTCACAGCGCAGCGCTGTAAAGCCTCGTGCGTTGTGTCAAATACTTTTCTCCCCCGCTTGCACCGTGCATTTCAAAGTACAGATACTACATGCGACCTTCCCTTGCTTTAAATCTCTGACCTCTTACAACTCTGATTTTACGTTACTTAAGGGTCCTGCAGGTTCTTACTCTTGCAGTTTGTGGACTCGTGTAGTCTCAATAAAACCAAGGAGGCTATTTATATGCCCGAGGGCTAGACCATGTGTTTTGGGTTTAAAAGCTTGTATAGACCTGAAATACAGAAATGAGATCAAATGCAAGGAAAATGTTTGTGCTTACAGTAATTTCCCTGGATGCCAAAGAAAATACAGCAATAAATGCCACTGTTTGTTAGCGTGCCCTCTGAAGGGGAGGTCTTATTGTTTCAGAATACCTGTAACTGTTATACAGGCTGGTAGCTGTATGTAAGCTTCACAGTAAAACCAATATTTAACACTTTTTACATCTGAAATCCTGCATTGTGGCATCCTGGAGCGTTAGAAAGGCAGCAATTCAGGTGGATAGGAGACGCGTAGCTTCCAGACGTTGTCCCAGGTCTCTGTGCTGTCCACTGTTACCTGAGTTCAAACATACTCCTCCGCGACAGGTCGGACGAGCAAATACCGCGTGCAAAATCACCCGCAGCGATACCAGAGGGAACACGAGAATTTCTCATGAAACGATGGTGGCATCAGGGGTTTAATTGGAGTTTGGTCGCGAGACAGATGAAGTCAGCTCTGCTCTCCCTGGGTTTGGCAGAAGCTAGACATGGAGACATTTTCTTTTAGCAAGGACAGATCCTTTGAAGGGTATACAATGCGTTTTTGAGAAAAAACGATGCTTGGGAAAAGATCTACTAGGCAAGAGTAGCGATCAGGTCTCTTCTTCAACATCTCTGTAAGAACGGGACAGTCAACGGAACTTAGACGATACGTCATTTAAAGGTATGTCAAATAAGAGGAGATAGACATGGCCTAAAATTGTCCTTAGGAGAACTGTGAACGATGATAAATGGGTGTTGGTAGAACCAGGCTAACGTGGTTTGTACGTAGACGCTGAAATGGGCCATTAAATCGGACTAGACGATCCAGACCGAGCCGTTGGGAGACAAAGTGGAAAAAAGCTCCCAGCCCATACGACTGGGAGCGTTTCCCAGGCCGTCTGCATGATGGATGTAGGAACACCTTGAAGCAAGAGGCTTCAAAGCGGAGGCAACTGCCTTTGGAGACAGTGTTTGGCCCCGAGCATCGGCTGTAACGATGCACCTCAGCTGCGGTCGGTCCTCCTGCTGGCCGCGATGACTCGGAGGAGCTGGTTCCTGGGAAGATGCTAAAAGTGAAATACATATAATTGGGCTAAATAGGAAAGGACTGGGAACATAAACAGCTCCCCAGTCTGCAACTCTGTGGTATTCAAGGAAGGGAATTGCAAGGAATTATTTATTGTGGTAGGAAGAGATGTAAGGAATAAGATGATAAAGGCATAGTTATGCTGAATATAGGAAAATCTTCCTGTTGTAGGGTCTTTTTTATAGTATGCAAAAGAACCTCTACAGGGAGCCAAATGAAATTCGACTACTTAAGCACTGAAAAGGAGCTGTGACAAGCTCTGTGCCCAAATGAATACGGCACATCCTGTATCAGGCAACGGGATTCATTTTTCTAAAATCCCTATTACCATGCTGTGGCGAAAGAAATTTGTAGTAAAACTTGCAGTTATTTTCAGAATTCAATGAGGTGTTTAAATAGGACTATTAAATTATAAGTGTTTAAAACACCTAGAAAATGTGGTTGTTCAACAGGACTGGTAAATGCAAAGCACAGCTGAAGTGCGTTTCTACACCAGCAACGCTCTTCAACCTTTCCGGCAAGAAATTAGAACAATAAAAACATGGTAAACTTTTCCAGTCATTCTTGCACAGGACTGAGAATATTGTATCTGATGCTCCGTGCGAGCCAGCTGGGTGTGGAGATTGGGGTAATCAACCCCCCATGCCCAATTTTACCTGACACACCTGAAAACAGCTAAGCTACTTCAGCGCAAAGGCATTTGCAGGAAAGCGCGGCCGAGCCCTTTGCCTCTCCGAGGGGTGGCAGCCCGGCTGCCAGTCGCTTTACGGAATTACCTGAGAGTACTTGGAAAAACACTCCGTAGTATCGGCACAATTCGTGGCGGCGCGAATCCACCGCTCCCACCAGCAAGAGATTTTGCTGGACTTTCTCTGCCCAAAGCTCCCCTCCTCACCCAGGCAACCAGCACAGGAGCAAGAAGTTAAACATGTTGGTGGCCTCCGAGCACGTTTCCCTCCCGGGAGGTTTTGTTTTTGCAGCGATTCTGAGGTTTTATGAAACATTCTCATCTCAGCGCATTGAGTTCTACCTCAGCGCATCGAGCTAAAACCGAGAGGCTTCTGCTGCAGGGTTTGCTCTTGTAATTACTCTTATTGCTGCACCTGAAATACCTGTAATTAGCCCCAGCCTGGCTGGCTGAAGGTGCAGGAAGCCAATCACCGAGGTGCCAGCATCTCCACCCCAGTGGGGTGGGAGCCAGTGCTGCTTCCTTCCCTGCCTGGCCCCGCTGTTAGGAGCCAGTGCCTGCTGGAGCGGGGCGAGGGAAGGTTTGCCTTTCCATTGCCAGATGTTAGAGCCATCTTCTACCTTCCTTTTCGCTGTTGTACTTGAGTGGTGGTGGGGCAAAACAGGTAAGGGTGTTATTCTTCCCTTCTCGGAAGGGCTGGGGGTGTGAGCGCTGCATCTGCTTGCAGGAGAGGGATCTCCTGTGGTTATTTATCTTCCATATTTGCACCTTAAAAGACGGAATCTTAAAGCATGTTGTGGGGGAAACGTGTAACTTGTCATGTAGAAATGTCCTGCAGACTCTGGAGAGAGGTGAGTGCTTTTCTCAGGCGCTCCCTGCCTGCACGGGTCCAGGATGGGTCTGGTGTGCTGCTGTGTCCATCCAGTGGCTCTCTGGAAAGCAGGCTTCTTCCCCAGGCTGTGGTGACATGGGAACGGGAAGGTCTCTTGAGATGCTGTTGGGCAGAACCTGCTTTTCTGAGCAAGTCGGTTACAGCCACATCGTCTATGCAAAGCTTCTGTGACTCCCTGTACTGGGGTTTGTGACTGGTCTAAAGCTGAGTTACCTCCCCAGACCCCCCAGCTGGTGCATTTTGTTTGATCAGATGTTGGTAGGATGTACCTGACCTGCCCTCGGTTGCGTTACTGCTTCCAGGTTTAATGAGTGTGTTTGATCAAATGTTTATATGCGGGAATGGGCTGTACTTTGTAACCTTGTTCACGTGGTAAGTTTGTCTCCCTGAAGAACACGATGTAATATTTTCTTTGGGGATAGATATTTGCTAAACTCCAGCTGTGAGAGGAAGCAGCTTCCCCTGACCACAAACGGCGGTGGGGGAGAGATGCCCTTTGTTCATACCTGGACCAAACACGCAGAAGCCGTTCTGTTAGTGTGGGAATGCTGCTCTGGTTCGTGCTCTCCATCTGCTACAGCCTCACAAAAGGGGGCTGCCAGGACCTCCTGGGCATAGATGGGACGGAGGAAGGTCCCACCATGGGTCTTCCCTGATGGAGCAAGACCCACCAGGGATGGGCTGTGATCAGATCTGGAAGGGACCAGTGGTTTAGCCAGGGAAGGGGCAGAAAGCTCCTGCCTCTTTGTCCAGAAAGCTCCTGCCTCTTTGTCCAGAAGCTACGTAGCATTTTGGTAGCTGGAGACGTTGCAATACCTGTTTGGTACTGTTATGGTGAAAGATCCATGGTACTGCTGATTCCAAACCATGGGTGAAGTCAGGAATCTCCTGATACTTTTACAGAATACGGTGTTACAGGTGGGCGAGATAGGGTGCAGGTATGAACCATCATCTATGGTCCTGATGAAACTTTTCATGTGGGCAGGGCTGGGGCTAGAAAATTCGCGGTGGTGAAAGGCGGCTGCACCCATGCGTGGGTGGGTTTTGGCTGTGCCAGCCCCTCCTGCGGCAGCATCATGGTGCCCTTCGTGTCCTTGTTATCCCATCTAGCGGTGTTCTGCTCCACGCAACGCTCATCTTGCTTTGCATATCTAGAGTGTGAGCGGTTTCTCTCATCTTGTGTCTTGCTTTGCCACCTGCTGTTTGCTCTCTCAGTGCTGAAGATGGCTCCCAAGTCCCGGCGTTTGGCTAGTGTTTCCAGCAGCATCAGCTGCTGTAGTGAAGGATATTGGCTCTGCCCACAGACCTGCCCTCTCCCACAAGAGGGAAAACAAAGAAACTGGGAAGTTGAAACAGGTGATTTTGTTCCCTCGGTAGTTTCAGGGCAAAATATTTTTATTTCCCGTACTAAAGACACGTTGGGCAGCGCTGCTCCTTGTGGAAGAGCTGCAGGGGTTACCTGCAGCCAATTTAATTGCAGATAAACAAATACTCTTTGCCAGCCGCTCCACGGTAACATTTGAGTGAGATGTGATATGGTATGGCACTGTAAAGCGTGATATTAATTTTTAATAATCCTTGGATGCTCTTTGGAGGGATGCCCTCCGTAGACTCTTAGCCCCTGTCCTTCAAAGCTCCAGCTTTCCTGCTGGATAAATTGGACGGTAGCAAATATCTATTTCCAGGGGCTCGCAATCAACTTCTACTTGTTCAAAAGTAACCGGCAAGGACCGTGTGGCTCCTGTCCAGAGGCACGTCTGGTTGCAACTGCTCACGACAGAAGCTTTTGGTTATAGAAAATAGAAGTTGTTCCTAGTCTGATAGGAAGAAGCTCCTAAGGAAAAGGTAAATCAATTTGTAAGAAACGGAAAGATACTTTTTTTTTTTTAAGAAAACCTTATAGGATGCTTTTTAGGCTTTTCTGTGCTAGCTTTGTTTACTAGAACAGAAATATCTTTATACAATGCTAGAACACATCAAAAAATGCAGTTTCCTAAACTTCCAACTCTGAGAACAATCAGAAATGAGGAAAATCCTTTTGAAGTTACTTTTTTTCCCCCCCTTCCACAAGTCCTACCATACCTTCATCCACATTAGTGAGTCCTAGCTCTGGTGTGTTAATTTAGTGCATCTTGCTTATTCTTGATAAGCATGAAACAAATTAGGGCATGTTAACACCTACTGCAGTCCTGCCTCGGATTGCCTCTTGGCAGATATCCTCACATCAATTTCTGCAGCACCGGAGGTAGCTGAGCTTGATCTTTCTTTTGCCATCCTGGGCATAATCCCAGAAACATTAGGTTTGGAAATCTTTCAGCAGAAATGGCTGGTGATTATGCTAGCTGCCTGCCAACGCATCCCTTGCCAGGAAGCAGCAGGAATAACGGCCACACCTCGACAAACGGCCTAATGAGCTGAATTCACCTCCGTTTGGAAACAGGTCATTCGTGAGCGCAAAGCAAACCCAACAGCTCCTGTATTTCCTTTTAGACCCTTGTTAATATCCTGTTTTCTTGCTCTTGGTGGACCGGTTTTGAGTAAGCAACTACTTCTGTGTTGATACTTGAGCGCTGGTCGGACACTGGTGCCGCGGGAGGGGCTCGGGGGCTGACGACGGATGGCCTTTGCTGGTTCCCAGCTGACCCATCTCTGCTGGTATGGCGTGACGTGGCCAGCTCTGCCAACAGCCCGTCTTGTGTAATGTAAGATATCGCAGACTTTAATATTAAATCAGGAAATAAATGACTCTGATGAAAGCACAAGGTAAAAAATTATCTTGAATGCAAACTCAAGAGATACGGAGATTAACAGGGCATCACAACCTGTAAAACAGTGAAGGGCAACCGAGGGTGTTCTTGGTGGGCCATTCCTGTTGCTGACCTGTTGGTACCCGCTGCCGGCAGGAGTGGGTCACGGTGGATGTGCCTCTGTCACCAGCTGTAGGACTTCTCTTTTCCTTTTTGTTTTCACATCCTTCTCCAGGATGAAGCTGCAGCTGCAAAGGTCGTCAGATGCTGCAAGTCAGTGTGATTATCCTTGGAAGAAAATTGCATCACTTAAGCTAATTACCAAATGGCATTTCTCCTCTGAAAAATTACATACCTGGGCTCTCTAGGAACACGGAGTGCACAGCTCTGAAAGCCAAGTCATTCCTAAGGCTTTTTGAGCGATGAGATTTAGTTAACCTACTTCCTAAAGCACAATTAAGTGTAGCTGAATAATGGCTGTACAGGAATGACCTTTCCTCAAAAAAAAAAAAAAAAAAAATCCGCTCCTCGTGCATTTGGTATTTCACTCGGAAGGTTTGCACAGCAGCCAGCACACAGTTAGTGCTCGAAGGGTTACCAAAGTCATTCCCTGGGAGGGCGAGCTCCTCTCCGCTCTCAATTTCATCTTGGCTGCAGAAGGGTTAGCACGTGTGAGCTGCTGGCCAGAGCATCCTCCCTTCCATTTATCAGCTTCGTGGAAAGCAATGGAATTAAAATCTTTGGGACGCAGTTTGAAGACGTGGGGAAGCAGAGGTGTTTGGGAGCGTTGGGGTCTGTAGGTGCCTGTCGGGGGTGACAGGTAGAGCAGTTTCTAGGTTTTGTGGGTTGTGTTTGGTTTGTTGGTTTGGTTTTTTTTTTTTTTTTGACCTGTAAGAGGATGGTGAACAGATCATTGCCCTTTCATATGTTCCCAGCAGTTCATATCTTACTCTGGGTAAATTCTTGCATGAGCCTGGATGTTAACAGCAGTGGTACAACCCGGTGAAGGTTTGGTCTTGTTTCTGAGTACTTTCAGGGTATTTTAAAGCCAGATGCAAAATTCTTAATTTATCCCTTTCTTTCCTGTGACGCTTCCTGTTAGAACACCCTTTAGTAATAAAACAAAACTCCTCTAATCAGTATGAGCGAACAAGTTTTGAAATGTTGTAGTCAAAGATGTGACCTCGGCTCTTATTTCTCAAGCCGGTAGGTTGTCTCTGAGTCTCTGGTGTGAATCCCACAGGCAGGTTTTAGAGTAGCTTTATTTTTTAGAGTAGCCGTCAGAAAAAAATACTGAGAGAGCAAACCCTGAAGAGGGAAGAGTGGCTAAAATCGCACTTTGCAGATTTGCAGAGCTTTTTGCATCAGGTCTGCTGGCGGGGTCAGTTGAGAGATTGCTGATGCCTCAGTATGAAGAAGAGCTTGCTGTTTGTTTTCCAGCTCCACATTTTGCAGAAATACTCTTGCTTCACGCTTTTAATGAAAAGATATATTTCTGGCCCTCTGTGTTTGCAGAGGGTAGGTTAGAAACGTGAAGCTGAAAGGCTTAAAAACCCAAAGACAAATAAAGCATCAATATTTACAGCTGTTTATAGTCACTCTTTTTAAATTGAGTTTCGTGACATTTGGTGTTTTGGTTTGTGGATTTTGAATGATAATATACTGTTTCTGAAGTATCTTGCAAATGACTAAAACTGTATCAGATATTGTAAGTTAATCATAAATGCTATAAACTGCCATTTGAAAAACATCCTTTTCTTTTTTTAAACATAGAATTACATTTTATAAATCTTGTTTTGAGAGATTTCCTCCCATGTCATAAATTACTTGGAAATTATTTAAGAAAAGAAGAAATAGAAAGTCAAATTGAAATCTTTGATGTCAGTTGTTCTCTATTTTTATCTTTCTCTTCACTTTTTATCTCCTTCCCGTTCCAAGTCTTTCATGCAGTGAGTGAGGACAGCATTCCTTGTCCTTTGTATAAAATGTAAGGGATGCTAGGCTTGTTTTTAACTATTGCTATGTTGTCTAACCATCTAGATTTACCAGCCATTAGGTGCGTTATACCGGCAATGTGCGGTCTCAAGGAGGAAGAAAAAAAAAATCTTTCTTTTCTTATTTTCCTTTTGTTATTTTTAGAAAGATCTGTCTCTTACTGAAGCCACAGGCTCGGGACACTGCACTGGCCATCACGCAGAAGTGCCCTGGCCACAGCAGTGGCAACTGTAGCCTGGATCCCGAGCAGTGGTGGCCGGGGCAGGTGACATCCCCTTAGGTGAAGCCATGCACTTCACAGTCCGGTGTCTTGGGTGGGCTTACATCCTTCTGTGGTCATCTGTACATCGCTTTATCCTTTCTCCTTATACATCTAGACCTGTCTTGCCCTTGGCACACTGCTGAGCTGTATCTTCTCCCGACAAGGAGCTCCTAAGCTCAGGACCCGTTGAGTGGGACCGTATCTTCTGGGTGTATTTGAATTTGCTACTTATATTCCAGTGAATGCCAGCAGCCAGTCCTGAAAGTCGCTGACCTACAGTCCTGTAGTGTGCCGGAGGGTTTATGGGGACTGCTCCGCTCCATCCCCTTTCTGATGGGAGAAGCTCTGATGCTTTCTCTGGGGATGAGGAGCTTTCTCCGTAGCCTGGCCAGTCTGGTGACTTGTCTACAGGCTGTTGCCTCTCAACGAAGGAACCTGGGTCTAATATCCCAGCTGCAGGCACGTTGCCATTAGCTTTGCACGTAAATCTAATGACATCCTCCAGTGTCTGTGGCATTTCACTTGCTAATGGTAAGTTTAATCTGCCCTCAAGTCCACCAAATTCCGGTGTTCTTTCGGTTTGACTGAATACTGGTATCATCTGCAAAGCTTGCGCCCTTGCTGCTCATCTGGTTTTCTGTATCGATAATAAAAGTAATACCGTGGAGCTCTGTGAAGCCCTTCTCAAGCTGTGAAAGTTTTGCTCATTTTATTCCTGAACGCTGCACGTAGAAGTCCTGATATTCAAGCAGGGGATTCATTTACATGCTGTATATAGCTCAGCTACCCCTCAACTGCTGCCATTTTGTCCCCGTTTCAGAATATTATTTACATGTATTAAAAAACAGTTGAACGATATTTGTCTAAGTTTAGTTAAAAAAACCCCCAATGTAAACCAGCTGCTTTCAGAAATACACAGACACTTCAGATGAGTTCCTATTAATGCTTCAATTAACCTGTTTTTAAAGCATTTCAAGTGTTTTACATGCTCATAACTGAATAAACGAGCAGTTCTTTAAGCAAGATTTTGTTTAAGACAATCTCTGCAGCTTGTGCCTCTCCTGGAGAAATACAGGGTTGCAGGGTGAGAGTCGTCTTAGGGGATTCTGTGTTTGCTCTGTGGCAAATAGTCTTGATTCTGGTAAAAGGTTACTGGATTTTAGGCATGTCTTAGAGAATTTATTTTCCTCGAGCAAAAGCGTGTTGCACAAATGTAATTTGGTACCAGCAGCGCTCCTAGATGGGCAACTTTTGATTTATATGGAAATAAAAGTGGCAGAGCAGTACAGTTTCCTACCTTAAGAAGCATCTCTCCTGCCGCTCTCGTCATTCTGAATGAGGCCACTCTCGCTGCTTCTCCCTGCATAAACCGAAATGCTCAAAACCCTTAACGTTGCTGGCCATGATGTCTGCATCTGTATTGAACTTAAATGCTTCAGCAGGTGTTTGCTTCGCATGGGAAGCATGCGTTGTTGCTGCCTGGTCCATACGTTGCCCATCCGAATCCCATGTAGATGCATGTGACGCATAAGGTATGCAGAATAGCATCATCTTTTCACCGTGCAAGAGGGAGCAGGGAAAAAAATAAGCCTCAAAACTCAAATGAGCCACAGGAACCCGAAGGCTTGTTCTCTCTGTTCTCACGGAAAGTAATGTTCTCGTTAACAGGAACGCTGGTTTTTCTGTTAACCTTACCAGGAACAGGCGGAGGCAAATGCTGAAAGCCTTTAAAATTCCCTTCTGTATATTTAATATAATACTAAGAAACATCTTAGTATCACAAAAAAGTGGTTTTTTTTCCTGGTCTTGGGATTTCAGATTTATTATGAAAATTGTCATAAATCACACAGCAGCTGAGTTATCTTCTCACTTTGAGACATATATCGACATTGGGGCAGTCTGGCGGGTCCTACCTGTTTTCATACCATCAAGAAGAGGTAGAAAGTGCTTTGTGTAGCTAGGCTTGTCTCTCAGACATGAAAGTCTTACTGGTTTCGTAGACTGAGTGGGATTTTGCCCTTTAAGTTCTGCAGGTGATTTTTCAAATGTAATCCAAATATGTAGTTAAAAATAATCATCTTCTGGTTGCTTTGTTTGGATGCTACCTTGATGTGGTTTCGCATCTTCTCTTGGTGTGATGGACAGGAAAACCTGGCTGGGTGAGCAAAGGGTCTTCCTTTTAGCTCATCCCTCTGGAGCCAGTGGGCACCTTTCGGAGCCCTTGCTCGGGCTGGGGAAGGCTTTCAGGCAGCCCATCATGCGTCCATGGCTTCTGTTGTGTCCTCACCTCGTTCACCACTTTTGCTTGGGAGAGAGCAACGTGACTTATTCCAGTAATTTTGTCTGTTTATTTTTGTTTTTCCCTTGGATGAAAATTGCCGGTCGGGGCAAATGCTGTCTTCAAGACTCAGTTTCCACTACACAGTGAGGGTGGCTGCCTTTTGGGTGCTACTGTTAACGATTGCTTTTTTTCTTTTATATGTTTTATTTTAAATCCACAACAAAAGGTCCTTGAGACTATAGCTTCCTATCCTACTAGGAACCTCCAGAGCATAGCACCCACTTTTTCTAAGTTAGTGCTTAGCTAGGTGCCTAAAATTGTAGAATAATATTTAAATAGTCTACCTTTTTTCTTTTTCTTCTCCCCAAAACGTCCCGAGCTACCAGCCCCTCTCTTTCCTTCTTTCTATGGGGAACGCAAGAGGCAACCCGATAAAGCCCGCGGTGACTGATGGGGCATTTTCCATCAAACAGGAGCGCTGCGGTGGTGGTTATTGATCTGAAATGAGGGCAGCAGCGTGATTGCTTCCAAATCGTGATGGAAAATGTCCACTCACGTGCAAAAGCTGGCTGGAAACGCTGGTGGATTTTAGGCTTGGCAGAGTGTCAAGGGTGTACGTGTGTGTAAACCCCTCTCGGGCCCGTTTTTTGGTAAGCGTTTCAGCAACCTATTAGATTTGTGTCAAACTCCTCATCCCGTTGGTCTCACAAAAATGGGATCTGCTTATACATAAAAATAAAGACCCAAACTGGGTAAAATTAAACCGCAGTGTTAAAACTGAAATGTATGTCCCAGGCAAAATGATTGCCCTTAAATTATCCATTTAAAAATGTTGCTGCTAATGGAAAATAATTCTCAGTGGAGGCCTGAATTAAATGCAGCATCCCAGGAAGCATGTGGACACAAAATGCAACTAATTTTAAAGTGATTGTGACTTTGGGCAAACTTATCTTTTCATGAAGTCTGAAAGCAAGGTAACGTCACCTCTTCCTTAGTACAAAGAGCACCAGCAAATTAATGTCACCAAAGCAGAGAATTTAATGGCTGTTCTGCAAATTAAAAGCTACTTTCTCCTTAGGTTTACAATTTGAAGTAACGTTCCTGAGTGAAGTGTTGTAATTAAAAGTAAAACAGAGGCCTGAGGATGATAGATGTGACCCGCGGCGCTCACACGCTGAGAATCTGTGCAATTTTTCCCCAGCGGAAGGTAGATGGGAGATTCATCATCAGGACAGCAAACATATTCAAGCAGGGGTGGGGGAAGCAATTACATAGAGAGCTGTCACTGTGAGAAGCCTATGAATATTCTTACACAAATTTTAATTTAAAATATTGGTTTAATTGTCTGTTGGGGAGCTCGATGTTCGCTTCATAAGCAAAGCAATGAGTTCGGTGATGGATGTGCCCCATCAGACTGGGAGGTGGTGTTCTCCGCGTGAAGACGAAGTGGCCTAAGACGCTGAGTACCAGCGGTGCCTGTCACAACCCTAAAAATAACAGTGTTAAGTAATTTAGCGTCTTACGTTTATAATTGAGTATGACTTATCTGGTGATCTCCGGCAGCGTAAATTGTATTGTACTAGGGGAGCTCAACCCAGTGGACAAGATTAATGGCCATATAATGGGAAGAGAAGCCTGAAAACACTTTCTTCATCCAGAAATTAAGAGGCATTAATTTAGACATAAAAGGCATAAATGTTTGAAGACATTGGCTTGCTAGGAGTGATAACATGTATAATAACAGCACTTTTCAAGTTTATTACTGTTTTCAGTATCACAGATGGCTGCAAATTGTAGGGCTCTCTTCTATTGTGTCTTCCCCCTCTGCCAAATTAACAAAAGAATGTTAAATCTTGGCTAGCCTTAATACAGTGCATATGTTAACGACGTAAATTGCTTCATTGTGCTGCTAAATTGATGGAAGCAAGGCAAGATGTGGGGAAATGCGTGTGTTTTAGTTGGTACTGGGTATTATTTTGGGATTCAGACTTATGTTCTGCACGTAGTGGGCCTCTCTGGAAGATGAATACATTTGCATTTCATGTTTGCCAGCACATTTCTGTTTTGAGTGCTTTCATGTTTCAGTTGCTACTGGGTATATTTCGGGACAGAAACTTATGTTCAGTATAAACTGGAGCTCTCTAGAAGGTGAATAACTTTGTATTTGGCAGTAGGCTTCTGTTTTGAGTGATTGCATCCCAACTGGCCACGCAGACACACATTTCTGATCAATGTGTTGCTTTGAATTATAAAGAGGCGATTGCCCTGATCTCAGCCTGGCTTCTGGTGACGGGAGAGGCAGACTACAAACAAGTCCTGGAGATAAAGCAGGGCTGCAGCAGGCAGGAGGTTACAGCTGGCCAAGCCCCGTGTCACTTGTTGCGGATTTTGGAAAGTGTGTAGGGCGAGATGAGATGATAGTGGAAGAGCAATATCCTAGTAATGGATTTGAGTGCTGGGGGGATCTTGTCCTCTGAGCTTGTCTCAATGACAGCATTTGTGTGTGGGTCGCTCAGGTCATGCTTCGGAGATCCTGGTGTGATCTTTGCTCTTCTGGATGCTCAGCTAATGACCATGGGGTCTGAGCAGTCACATCTGAAATCTATAAGTACATCCAAGTATTCTCCGGTTCTCCCTCCCTGCTTCAGACTGTGTACCCAAAATGAAGGAAAGGCTTTGCTGTTGGTCTCCCTGCACCTCTGATTCACTCTGTGAAATGGAAGTGGCTTTCATTTCTTCCCCAGGCTGGATAATGAAATGCCCTGATGATATTGCAATGAGCACATAGGAGACACCAGAAAGAAAAGTAGCGATGCAGACTGGGGTTTGGAACGTACGTATGTGCAAAGATGTTGGTTCCTCACCAAACAAAGAGGAGAAAGCAAGCCATATAGAATATTATTTATAGAATAAAACAGCTGTTTGTGGAATAGTTTTAACTTCGATGGACTCCATCCTACGGAATAGGGTGGAGGTGGGGTAGAGTTGGGTTGTGTAGTTAGAAAAAGTAGCAGGAATGCATGAGGGGGCTGAGTGTTTGGGTTAGGCTACTAACCCAAATTCTGGCATTTAATTTGGCATTTAATTCTGGCAACTTAAATGCTGACACTTAGTGTGACGACATTTTTTGTGTAAGTTCTAAGACCTTTCTGCTCATCCCAGCTTTCCAGGCAGGCATGAGAGTGATATCTCCGCTAGTCCTAATCTACATTGGACCTTGTTGGCAGAGGTCACTGGACCAAGAAGGCATTGCACCTGCCAGATCTTGGTGGCCAACATAACTTTCTATCCTTGCTCTTTCAAGTGTGTGCACTTAGCAGTTTCCGTATCAATCTGCAAAGCAGAGGAGAAATTCTTATATGTCCATACACAGAAAGAATTTTTGTAGGGACCGCTGTATGACATGGAATTCTTCCCTTGTAAAACCAGTAGAAAACTGGATATTTGTATTTTCTTATGAATAGACCTGCCTCTGCTATTGGAAATTGTTTCCTGCTCTTACATACCCATGGTTTAAGGAAAGCAGACCGATGTGAGAGCATAGCCACTTTGCCCTGCACTGGTTTAATATCACTTTTGTGTGGCTCAAGTTGCTCTTGCTGAAAGTCTTAAATTATGTGTTTAGTGCTTCCTTTCTGCTCATTTTAAGCTCAGTGGGAATAATTGCACTGCCTTTGTCCGCAAGTTTCTGGAGAGTCAGCAACTGGGCTTTCTTGGAGCCGGTCCTCTTTATTGTTCAACAAAACATAGCTCTGTTTTCATTTACTCTGCTTTTAAGCAACCCTGTGATGCACTGTGTGGCAGAGAGGCATGGGGAGGGAGGGGTAGACTCCAGGATTCTCTCATCTTATTGACTTGCTGATCACGTGGGCGTTTTCATATCTATGCCCACGTGTGTACGTACAGGTGCATTGTACAAATCTGAACAAATGTCTTGGTACAGATACCCCTTCAAACCCCAGCTGGAGTGGGAATGGGATGATCTCCTGAAGATCCCAGTGGCTCTCTGAGATTTTTCCTTAGTGTTTATTTTGAGCTGTAACAACATGGCTTGCTGCATAAAGAGCAATGCACTAATCAAAACTCGATATAAGTAGGTTTCAATGGCAAAATATTTGCAGGGAGATTTTTTTTTTTTACATTGTCTCAGAAGTTAGTAAATAGAGCTAAAAATGTTAAAGATGTTTTCTTTAAATAATAAAGAATTGAACTCACACTTTGTGTAGGGAGGGTAAAGAAGAAGATAATCACTGATAGCGTGTTTGTTTCAGCCTTCTTGGAACACGACCAATTTTGTATCTTTCCTTGTGAGAAAATCCAAGTGTGTAACCAGAAGCTCTCCTTGACCTTCTCGCGCTGGAGTGGCCATCCAGCTAAGTCTGCTAACGGAGTTCACTCTAATACAGTGATGTTGCTGTTTGGAGTACATTCAGATATGAATTATGGCCACGAAGAAATCTTTTTTTCTGATTCAGCTCTTCCACCTGTGGAGCTGCCCTGGGCAGTCGTTGAGCCCACAGCCCAGCGTGGCTCTCCAGGGCCACCTGAGATCCGTCACCACGCACGGGCACTGCCGAGACCTCGGTGCGAGCAACACAGGGAGCTGAAAGAAAAACCTGCGGTGTGTTGTGATATAATTTATGCTAGTAAGCAGATTTAAATTATGTAAATTACTGTCTGCACTGAATCTGCCATCTGGAAAAAGTTATGCATACGAAAATCTGTTGGGGCAATGCGAGGGACAGAGTATCATTGAAAAAGGAGATGGGTTGGTGGAATAAAACCGACCTGCTCTAGGAAAATTTATTCATGGGCTACAGTCCAGTGGTAAAGCTATTCTTCCGTAATAGCTGGTTTAATTTAGTAGGACTGAAACAATTGTTTAGAGCTACTTTGGAGTTTGAAGACTTCCTTGTGACCGGGACCAGATAAATGCTGGTTAGGACGCAAAGAAGGAGCAGGAGGGAATGCTGGTACATCCAGAGCCGCAGGCGTGCAGGGGCCAGTCGGCAGTGTAAGGGTAGGTGCAGAGGAGATGAGATCTGGCTTGGAAAGCTTTGGGCAGAGGATAGGTTCTGCAGCCATCCTACATGTAACGTTTCTTGCAGTAAATGAGAATTAGAGGGGTAAAAGGTTATAGCATTTACTACCCCTCTAGCACGTTGGCCGTTCTGGTGTCTCCTAGGTCAGAGCAGATTTGTCCGGTCTCTTCTCTCCCAAAGCAAGAGCTCCCGTGAGCTGGAGGAACGTACATCTTGGAGTTGCATCACCTAATGACATAAGTTTTCTGGACAATAAGTCCTTTTATGAGCAGGTATTGCCTTACCTTCTCCTCCGAAGAGGTCCCAAGGTCAGACCCCTGCAGAGCATGTTACAGAAATCAACGTTGACAGGGGGATAAGGACTGGTAGGACTGCCTAGAAAGGCAGAGTTTTGTTCTCCACATGCTCACAAATAGCAAAGCCTCTTGGCTTTTCGACAAACCCACTTACACATTTCAACTCGGCTACTTTTGTGTGCCTTCAGTTTAAGGAAGCAGCAGGCTCTCGGCGATGTGTCATTCATGGCAAGAGCGGCACAGTCCGTGTATTAGTAATATTCTATAAAGCAGAGCAGTAATTACAGAATGCTTTGTCAAATTTTATTATCTGTTGCTACAAAGTATTGTATGCACTATTACAGGAACTTATAGAGCAAACTTACTGACTGCACGCCTATTAACTCGGTAGGCACGGCGTTTAATTTAAAAAAATAACAGTTGGAGACTGTCAATGATGCTCCCGTAAAAAGTACGCCGGCTTCTGCTGCAATGCAGAAGGGAAACAAATGGTTCCCATTTAGACTTGTCATACTGTAACCCTACAGAGCCGACTTACCGTGATAAACTATTATCATTGAATTGCATTCCCACAAGCCATTACTATAGCCTATTTAAGAAGCGTAATGCCATCTCATGTATTTCTAATTATTTGCGAGATGAAGGGATAAACGCTTCACGGTGCTATTTTTTGCTTACCATTCTCATAACTTGCAAAGCGGCTCCGAGTGCCTTGCCTCTTCCCATTACTGTTTATTAAACTGCTCTTTAATGAAATGGGTCAGCAATATTGTGAGACGCTGAGCTTTTTTACCTTGGACGGAAAAGGCTGTATTAATAGCTTTAGAGGGCGGCTTGCTGGACAGCGGAGGAGCAGCAGCGGTTTTTGAGACAATAATGCTGGTTAAATTGAAGATTATAGAGCTCTGAAGAGGAGAAGCTTGGTGGTTTTCAGCAGGCTGGCTTTTCACAGCGTACACTCGCTGCTTTGAGGATTAGGTTGTGCGTCGCTGAGCTAATGGACTGGCAAAGTTGGGTTTTCTTTTGAGACAAGCTATGTGTGGCAAGCTTTGAGGAGAGCATCAGTAAAGCCTGTTGCGGCAGGGATAACGAGTGAGGAAACACGTCCCCCCCGTGCCGCATGCTGCGAGTCACCCCTACCTCCTCAAAAAGCCTGGGCAAGGCGTAGCTGGTCAGTGGGAGTCACGCGGGAAAGGACTAAAGGGATAAACCGGTGCTTGCGGTGGAGTCCAAAGTCTGTGTAGGAATTCAGGCTTAGATTCCCCAGCTCATCCCCTTTGATCCTTTAAAAAGACCAGCAGTGCACTCCACTGCTAATTAGTTGCCACCGTAGCTTATGCTCTTGGTGTGGTGTTTCCTACTGGATCCTGTCCTAGAGCTGCTCTTCTCAACCGGGGCTGTTGCACGCAGTGCAGGGCACGCATTCTGTTCACCGCTTCCTCCACAATTATTGCTTAAAAAAAAAAAAGGCAGCCTTCCAACTTCCTTCGTGGAGAAAAATCTGTAGTCCTTGCAGACAGCCCTAGGGGAAGGATGGCTCTGCCCGTGCTCGATACCACTGGGCTCCTTTAGGAATCTTCACCTGGGAGGAGTAGCTGCAGCACGAGCCCTTCGCAGGGCGCGCGAGCCCAGCTCACCACCCTCTGCTTTCTGCACTGCCTCCCCGCAGGGCATCGGGTCAGGCTCACCCGGACAGCCCTCACATCGCCGCTGCCAGAAGGAGAGAGAGATGAATGCAAGTAGAAAATGAGGCCAAAATAATGACAGCTGTAAGGATAATCCATGACCGGAGCCATTTGCCTGTGGGTGGGGGGGGTCCTCTCTTTCTTGAAGTCTCCCCGTTAAGGTTTGGCACCTTTCTACCAGAGCTGTCTTTGCTCAGCCAGGGGTTATGTTCTTCAGTGCTGGAATGCGTAGGGAAAACTCTATGTGCTGAGTCACATAGCAAATGAGACTAAACAATCAAACCTGCTTTATGTCCTTAAAAATCCATTCTATGAAACGGCTACAAACGGATGGCTTTGTGCTTTGGTGTAAGAAAGAGCAGCCTGTTCTTCCAGCTGGGTCAGTCTCTGGATTCTAGCCGGGCGATGGTCTCAGATGTGTTTCGAGTATGTTGTCAAACCTTATAATATTCAAATAGAAGGGTCTGGTGGGATAAGAGCAGACAAGTTTGTTCTACCCTTGAGAAGAATCGGGGCCAGAGCAAAGCTCCACTATCTGCACTGTAGGCAGGGCTGTCGCTCCAGGGGGTCACAAAACCCACGCCGCGGAGATTCAGGTTTTGAAAACGTGCAACCGCCTAACGTGGGATGGCACGAAAAGTAATGACTCTACCATAGATACAATAAGTATTGATTAAATGTATTGTGCTGCTTCTCTGGTGAAATTAGAAAGGGAAAACATAAGATTTAAATAGAAATCCATTTACTTTCTCAATAGCTTTTACTGCCTCTGTGCTAAATTTAGTGATAATCAAGTTCTCTGTGCTTGTAACAATGTGATTCCTTCTCCTGGTAGCTCTTTCCCAGTGGTCAATCCTGCAGAAGCACAAGGGTTTCCCAGTATCAAGTAGCGTAACAAGCAATAGTCCATGTTATCCCGTAGTACGGGGATTAGTCTGAAACAAATGATCTGAGTAAAAGCTTTCTCTTTGTTGGAAGGTTTGGGTTTCTTGTTTCTTGAGTAGGTAAGAAAACCTCCTTGAAAAACACCTTCATTTTCCTCTAAGCACCTAGCAGGAGAAGCTTCTGTGTATAATAGAAATCCACGTATTTGTATACCTTCTTGTACACTGTTATGAAAGCAATAAACGATAAAGAATCCACACCAACTCAGACTGGAACCTCGACTGATGAGCGCAAGGCTTCCTTTTGGTAGTTTGCTCCTAATTTGCTTAGTGATAAAATACCATTTTTAGGAAAATACTTCATCCCAGTTGTGGCTGGCTTTTGTTGGTGCAGAGACGAGCTTGGCTGTGCTCGTAGGGGAGCACAGCGATTCTTATTCGCCTCTTGGGAAACCACAAGTCCCCTTGTGAGGGAGCATCATAAGAGCACGTTGGCTTTTTGGTTGTTCCTGGCTGCTCAGGAGATGCTGCTGGGCTGGAGGCATCTCCCCACTCCCTTCCCCAGCAGGAGAAGGTGCTGGTGAGGCTTGGGTGTCAGCGGAAGTTTCTTGGGTTGGGATTGCAGTGCTTTCGGGTCACAGTGCTTTTGCATTTTGGGTGTTGGTTATAAAAATGGACTGCCCGGCAAGGGAGTGCTCAACACCCCGAGAAAACCCTTGCCTATGAGAGCCACTTGATACTTCTAGGCTTCAGTCCTAAGCTTAAGGCTTATGTTTTGCGGTAGCTTGTAATGCTTTACAAAAGAGTCTGATGGAGAACTTATATGCTTAAAATTAACCCAGCCCATGCCTCCCTTTCACAGTGGGGAGCCCAGCACAGGGGGTGGAAGGGCTGGTTGTCCTTTGCATGGCCAGCACCTGCTGGGATGGCCAGAACTGCCCCAGCAACAAAACGATCTTTGCGATCTTCCAAACGATGAGCGCTGGCTGGCTCCGAGAGATTACATAGCATTATTGATCTGACCTTTCCTTCCCGTGGCCAAAGTTTACCCACTTGTAAGGAGTTTTCTGTAGAAGTAGTGATTTGACCTTTACCGCTTTCAGCAATCCAGGATAAATGGAGCGGATGAACACCCAGTGCCAACATTTGCTTTTTTTTTAAACCTGAATCTCCAGATTTTGACAGATATATCCCGTTAATGCTGCAGTTTCCAGAGATATAACCATAGCACTAAGGTAGCATCTTCAACGTAACATTTATATAACATTTCCCTATAGCTTCCACCCTCACCCCACCGTACTCACACACACAAACTGAATCTGTAGGGATGTGACTCTTTGTGACCATTTGACCTTTTCTTCAGCTTTTCAGTCAATAAAGTTCACTTCTGTGACCTTATTGTGGCTTCCAGTGGTGCTGTGTTCCGATAGCGGTATTTCTTATGTTCTCGCAGTATTAAACTTGGCAAAACCGGGATGTTTCACTTGTAGGCTCAGCTGTGAAAGATCTTTGGTCTAATGGGCTAACTTTAAAAAATTGCAGGCACTATAAAAGCACCTTGAAAAGAAGAGATATAATCAGGCAGGTTCTTTCATGTGTGAACCTAAGGGCTCTATCTTGCTTTTTGATGACAGAAAATTTCAAACTTCTGGTGAATTGAGGTTTTGTCCTTTCTGCCACTTAGATGGAGGAACGATGCAGACATTTAAAAGCAAGGTTTCTTGCTGCGCTCTTTCTGGCGTTTCATGCTTGTGAGTTCAACCATATTCATTTTTGCTCTTGGGAACCCAACGTAGAGGGTACCGTGTCCTTCATGGCAAAGACCTGCGCGGTGATACCGGACAGCGAGAAAAGGGGTTTTCTTGTCACTAAGTATTTGGGTTTTCTTTTACTTGGAAGAATTATTGCAGCATTTTTGTTTAGTCTGGAGTAAGGGTGGATATGGAGCTCCAGAAGAAGATCGTGTTAGTATTTTCTAATACAGCTCAGTAAGAGCCAGCCCTGGTGATGCTACTCCTGGGGGCTTTCAGTGAGTGAAGGGTGGTGTGGGTTTGGTTTTGTTTGGTTTGGGGCTTTTTTTTGAAGCAGTCCAAAGACTCAGATTACCATTATCACAGTGTGCAAGCTGCACCCATATTGCATCTTGCACAGCAAATGAGTTGACAGTCCCAGCTGCATAGGCTATCTCAAAGTAAACCCCCATAAATGTCCTCCGGACTACCCAGCTTTGCACGCTGTATCAAAGACTTCAGTCTCTCTTCCTGTTGACCAGTCAGGCTTCTCTTAGAACACAAATTAATAGGCTCATTAGTGGAAATGGAGACTACGTGTTCTGCCTGCCTGATTTACTAATGATCCTCAGGTGTCCTGCTGATGCCCATCACATAGTGAAAGAAGTGGAAAATATTTACAAGAATGTATTAAACTGGGGGCATGGTTTTTGTCTTTGCCCTGGCCATTGCTCAGAGACTACGTCCACTGTGGTCTTCTGTTTCTGTCAGGGAAAACATTGCTCGGAGTGGTGGTGTGGCTTGGGAAAGGAGGAGGGAGACCTTGATGTCCACCAGCAGCTCCAGTGGGTGCATTAAGAGTGGCCCAGGGCAGTTTTATTCCTGGACCAGCTCCTATGCCATTGCTCAGGATCTTAATGGGACTTTTGGGCTAGGTCCAAACCCACATCCTTGAAATGGTGACAAACCTCAGTGTTAAAATGAATGGGATGCTTTTACCTTTCCCGACTGACACCATCTGGGGCTGCTTAGCATGTGTAGTTCTTTTCTTTGTGAGCACTGCGATTTGATTTTTTTTCTCCTTTTTTTTTTTTATCTGATCTTGTGATGTTTGGGAGATGCAGCCTTAATTTCCTGTCCTGTTGGGTCTATTTAAAGCTTCCTAAGAATGTATGTTTTCAGGAAACTGGGAGTATGAGAAGGCCCCATCTGCACATTTAAAATGCAACAACGCAGTTGCAAATCTCAAATGAGGAGGGCAGAATTAACAAACCAAATCAAGCCAATATCGTATAATGCGGTTGTTACAGACTGACCGCATCTGACTGAATTAGCTGAAGATACTGCAGTTCATCAAGTTACCTTTAGATTTCACAGCAAGAAAATTCAGCGGACCAAGGCAGGATGCTGCAGAAAGCCAGCAGGTCTGAAGGACAGGCTTTTTGCTCCGTGATTGCAGAATCAAACTTCGCTGATATGTCTCAGCTGGGATTATTTGCTATTAGGTTCTCAGCTGAGCAGCCGCAAGTGCAGTTTTATCTCTTAGGGAAACCTGTAACCTGTTTAAAAACTGCAAGTAGTTATAGTCTCGTCAGGCTGGAGACTCCCACAAAGTTGTTTTTCTTTTTTTTTTTCATGACTCTACTGGCTTCTCAAATATGTATATATGAGTGGCCCCATGGCAGGTTTCACTTATTCAGCGTTGTAGGAGTGTAAGTGTTGAGGCTGGGAGTTGTGTGTCCGCTTGGGTTAGAAAAGCTTTGAGGAAGAAAAGCTTTTCGAGCTTTTCAGGATGGAGCAGCCGCAGAAATTAGGAGCAACAAAAATGTTATGAGACATTGAACAAGCTTTCCTGCCAGCTCGGTGGAGCTAGATAAAACCGTTGCCAGCTGAGGAGCAGGGTTAGGGGGACCTAGAGACTTTTGAAGAAAAGATCAATTTTAGTCTGCCTCCAGCGTTTGTGATTAACTTATCCCGACTCTTGCTCTTTAGAGCGGCAAGTCTGCAAAATCAAAACAAAATCACTCTGGAGACAGCCCTATTTCCACTGTCCATTAAACATCAATACATGTATAATTTCTTATTACATGAAAACTCATTAACAGTTAAAGGTTGATGGAAACACTTAATGCATGTGGCTGAGGCTTGGGCATCTGCACCCCTGAGAGGAATCTGCTTTGCACTAATGCCATGTGTCGTGGGTTAACCCCGGCCGGCAGCTCAGCCCCACCCAGCCGCTCGCTCACTCTTCCCCCGGTGGGATGGGGGAGAGAATCGGAAGGGTAAAAGTGAGAAAACTCATGGTTGAGATAAAGACAGTTGAATAGGGAAAGCAAAAGCCGTGGATGCAAGCAAAGCAAAACAAGGGATTCATTCCCTGCTTCCCATGGCAGGCAGGTGCTCAGCCATCTCCAGGAAAGCAGGGCTCCAGCACGCCTAACGGTGACTTGGGCAGACAGATGCCATCACTCCGAATGTCCCCCCCTTCCTCCTTCTTCCCCCAGCTCTATGTGCTGAGCATGACATCATATGGTGTGGGACATCCCTTGGGTCAGTTGGGGTCAGCTGTCCCGGCCGTGTCCCCTCCCAACTCCTTGTGCCCCCCAGCCTGCTCGCTGGTGGGGTGGGGTGAGAGGCAGAAAAGGCCTTGACTGTGTGTCAGCACTGCTCAGCAGGAACGAAACATCCCTGTGTTATCAGCGCTGTTTCCAGCACAAATCCCAAACACAGCCCCATGGCAGCTGCTGGGAAGAAATTAACTCTACCCCAGCCAAACCCAGCACACCATGACTGGTGCAACTTCAAGAGATGTTCTGGGGCTTCTTCAAACCCTGTCAATCCACAGTACATCTAGCCCTGTCACTTCAAAGTCTCAGTGAATCCTAACCAACCAACTCACCAAAAAAAAAGCATTGAGGGAACATTCTGCGAGGAGGGAGGCTGCAGGAGGAAGGCCTGCAGCAGACTGGGGTGCACAGTGGATGGGGAAGGCGGGGGTGTCTGGAGCTGCTGGAGCCCCGTGCTGGCTCAGGGCTTCCAAGAAAGGATTCAGTGTCTTATCAGCCCTAGCGAGTTTGTCTTCATCTCTTTTTTCTTTTAGACTTGAAGCTCTGAGGTGAAATGGAAAAAAGCCTTAGCACAATGTGCAACAGAAAGCCAAGTGATTTTTTTTTTTCTTTTCTTTTCTTTTTAATCAAGCAAAGCAAAACCAACAAACCTGTGGCTCTCTCTGATTGACATTGTCCAAACCCATAAACATCTACAGCTCCATCACCTGCAGCTTTTCAGTAGGTGCTTTTCGGGCCCCAAGCTGCATTTCAGCACTGCCGGAGTGCTAAGCCTTACACTTGCAAACAGGGGCTTACACACTTGCTTTGTCCTGGAGGTTTTTTTTTCCCCCTCCCTCCTGTTGCTCTCCCCTCAACTGAGGTCTGTGTGGGTGGGTTTACTTGAAGATCACAGAAGAAACAATTTTTTTTTTTTTCCTGGATTTTCTTGGTACTATGCACCTATATGGCTAGAAAAATAATTGCAGTACAAATAGTAGTCTTTCTTGAGCCACTTTTTTTCCCCTCTCTTGATGTTATTTCCAAATGTGTGTGTTGACAAATAAACGTTAAATTGTCTGTTTTAATAAGTAAAATGCTCTGGTATAGCACCCTGCAGTTTGATATGGCATTAACACGTGTGTAAGCATGAATAGCATACCATGACCATGACTTAGCAATGCAGAGCCTTAGATTCTTTGAACCTTGATACCCTTGTCCAGGGTGACATGTAGGAATGCACAAAAGAAGATATCTGTAGGGGAAAAAAAAAAAAAAAAGTCTGGATGTTTCTGCGTGGCCTGTGAATTTGTTTCCCCAAGCCCTGAGGATGACTACATCTGCAGCCCCTTTTGGGCATGGCTTACCCTCCCCCATGACCATGCAGCTGAGCCTTCAGTCCATGCCTAACCTCAGCTTGTCCCCACCATGCCCAAGGTCTTTCTGCACCTCCTTCTGCCCCAGGTCTCCCGCAGACCTGCGGTGCCTCTTGCCCGTCCCTCTCCAGCTGAGCCGTGCGGACACCTCTGCAGTCGGGTGGTCGCGGGGAGGTGGGGCTCCGTTTCTCTGGGGATATTCAGAATATTACAATATTATTACTGCACTTTTCTCAGTAACCACCGTAGTAAAGCAGGGTGTTAGAAAGAACGTGAAACAACAACAAAAAAAAAGATTGTCGGTCTAATAAATCAGGATAAAAGATCAAGACCAAAATGAAGAATCGCACTGCGAGATACCGAAAACCTCTGACGGCACTTCAACTTCTGCCTCAAGCAAGCAGCGAGATTAAGCTCTAAATTTGTTTTCAAATATTTGTTCTTATTTTCTTTCTTTCAGGGCTAATCTGTTGATGTAAATTTGTTTCCTGATGGTAGAGCTATAGGAAAAATGCGAATCCTTAGACAGCCTTTTAAGTTTCTAGAACAGTTTATTGCCACATGAAAAAGAATAATTCATGTGTAGGTGGAGGGGGAAAAAAAAAAAGAGAAATCGGATCAGAACAAAGAATTTTTGGTGAGCTTTTTGGTTTGCGCGTATAGATGTGTGTGCATGGATGGATGTATGCATGGTACATGCACGTGCACAGATGAAGTATAAATATGTGTTGTGCTTGGACATAAAATCCAAGAATCAAAAGACAATTACAGGATGTTTCTTATCGGACCCTTTCCCTCTCTGAGGGGAGAAAAATAACCCTGCATACTCTGTGATAATACCAGTAAGAATTTTATGGTGATAGTGTATCAGCCAGAGCGATACGGATCTGGTGATAAATGACAGGCTGCGTTTTCCCATCATGCTTAAACTGGTCTTGAATGTTGACTTGTGACTCTGGGACCTGGAGTGTAGTTTGCTTTCCATTTGCTTTACGTAGCCCTCACCTTCTGACTGTACAGAATTTCCATTTTCATAAGCAAAATCAAATTCACTCCACTCTTAAACAGGGAAGGTTGTGGGAGGTTGTTTGCCTTTTTTTTTTTTCTTTTTTTTTTACCAGGTTTGAAGTAGAATATAGAAAACTGTTTATGTTTACTATTTAAGGTCTGGGTGATTAAGATTTGCCAGGTGTTTGAAGTCTAAATTTCTGTTAATATTAAAACATTTTTCTTAAATGCTGAGTGGAACAGATACCTCTGCTCAGGTCGAAGAATAATGAAGGAAGATATTTCTCCCTTTGGAGCTCCAAATTAGAATAAGCATGATTATCTAGTTGTAAACTTGCCACTAGAAAGCATCAGTGTGTGGAATGGCACTAGGTGACAAACTAGATATTCTTCTTTCCTTTGAACCATGTTCATAAAAATGTAGATGTCTTACTGGAATCTAATTTCTCTGCAAGCCTGTCCTGAGAAAGGGACTTTCTAACTTCAAGATTAGGTCAGTAAGTACACCTAGGTACCACTTTGAAGTTTTCTCTTTGGATGCGACAGCGGCAGTAAGTTTGAAAATTACATTGCTGTTATTTGAAGATTTATTTACTGCCAAATTGCCTGCCAATGTGCTACCTATTTTATCTGAAACTTTTATGTCCTTCCATGACTTCCTGAAAAAAGGGTGACTTAGGGCAGTGACAAAGTTTCCTTAGGGTGTTGCATTATTTGAGTTAGCGAAGGTGGTTGGTTGTGAAGTGGCTAAACAAGCCTGTGACCTGGCATTACATTTGCAGATGAAGTTCGCTACGGAGAATGTAAATTGATGTGTATGTGGGGCAAAATCTGTACTTCACATATAAAGTGATGGGCTCTGAGCTGGTCGTTACCACAAGGGAGTGAGACATTAGCACTGTAATAGATATCTTGATGAAAACGTCAACTCAATGCTCAGGAGGAGTAAGAAAAGCAAATCCAATCCTAGTCATTATTAGGAAAATAACGGGGGAGGACATCATGACGTTATCCTGATGTTACTGTATGCAGTGGTGCCCCTGCATCCCAACGGGACAGAGCAGAGCTGGAAACGCTCCGAAGGAAGGCAGCAAACTAGATCAGTTGCAGAGGAGCCTCTGTACACGGATGAGGAAGCAAGGGCTCTTCGGTCTGCAAAAGAAAGAGCTGAGGCTAGGCATGGTAGGCGATTTGTAATCGTGACTGCAATGGATGAGCAGGATCAGTCGTTCACTGCCTCTTCCACTAACAGACCCCAGCCACAGCCAGTGCAGCTGGCAGGTACCCAGTTGGAAATAAGTACTGGGTGATGTTCTTCCTTTGGTGTGTGCCTATCCAAACGATTGCCGGGGTAACTGCCCATCTCCCGCTCTGATAAAACCGGGCTCAAGCAGCTCCTGGTGGTGTTTCACAACCCTGTGAGCAGGCCAGCCTCACAGCCCCTCAGCTGGGACACTTTTTTAACTGTGTATCTTCTGTTCTGAAATCTGTTTGTTACTCGGGCATCTCATTTAGGGAAAAGAAACCCATAAGAGTCAGAAATACAGTTATTAAACTATAATGTATGCAGCTAGAATTATGTTTAAAATGTGAAAGCGAGCACATTAATCTCCCTCCAAGTTAATAAAGAATAGTTTTCATGCATGCCAATCACTTTTTTTTTAAGGATAGTTTCACAGAAATTAAAAAAATGGAGGCAGCCAGTTCCATAACCAGAACATGACTCTTTCTCTAGGCAGGGAGTAAGGTTCGGATTTTTAGAGGTGAGACGCTTTGGGTCCATGTGAAAGTGTTAATTTAAATAAGTGAAATTACTTGATAGGGCGTTCTAAGAACAAGAATGAGCTTTTCTTGTTGGCAATTATAACTGTAAATATAAAGAATGAAATTGTTTAGATGACTTGTTCAGTGTCCGTTTGCTCAGCATTAAGACTTATTAACGGGGAAGCCTAGATAAGGCAGCTCTGGCAATCCAAATGATCAATTATTAAAATTCCCATTAAAAACATGGAGCTAATATTCGCAGTTATACTATGCTGGGGAAACTCCATTAGTAAAACCTCCTTCATAGCAGTGATGCTGTCTCGGGCATGTTAAGTAAAGGAAAGTCAACCAAACTCTTGAAGCCAAGGTCCTTCAAGTTCACAAGCCATGGTGTGAGCAACAGTCGCCTCTGATGGCGCTCATCCCAGTTGGAGAATTTAACTGTTGGGAGGTATGCGGCTACTTGTGAATATTTTTATTTAATTCCCCCTGAAGTGCAGACACTCCTCCAGCAAAAGCCTAAAGGAAGAAGCTGGGCAAGCAGCAGGACTGACTTCTGGAAAAGGCAGCAATGTCCAGAAAAGATGATCTGAAACCATGGTGAATTGTTGCTGTGGACGCGTAGAGGGTGTGGACCTGTGCAGGAATTGCTGGGCCTATGAAAACCTGTCCTTTCAACAGACCAGTTTGTACGAAACCCAGCAATTCCTCTTGGGCATCGTATGCGTCTGAATGAGAACACATCCCATAAGGTTGTTTTATCAACCTCATAAATATTCACCATGACAACCCAGTTTCTAGAGTTACAAGAAACAGTGAATTCATTTTGGGAATTAGTGTTGATTATAATAATTTGAGTTTGGGGCCCAAATACGTAAATAATTTCTACAGAATTACAATGTTAAAGCTATTTGTCGCTTTTCTTACAAAGCACCCGTTACGCCACCTGACAGAAGTGAAGGTTTCTGCGAGCGTTGCCCGGTGTCACTTCTAGCAGGGTAGACTGCTATTTTAGTTGATAGAAACTTTACTTGCAAAGATCTGATCCAAGAACCACAGAGCAATTAAGTTGGGGAATCTTTCTTTTTCTGTAGTATTAAAGAGAACAGAGCTTGAGAGCTAACTGCTCGAAAGGTGAAGTTCTAGTAAAAAGTTACCTGCATATGGGACTCTTGTCCATGAAACCAGTCTTTCCTCATTAATTTTCATTAAGCGATTATATTCACACAGGTCCAGAATGAAAGCAAGCCATGTGCAGCCAAAATGATGCTCGAAACTATTTAAATCCGTATTTTTTTTTTTTTTCACTTTGCAATGAGTTCATAAATTACGTCTGCCTTCTGAATGCATCTGCTTCCTGGTGGAGAAATCTAAATTAGCACAAAACTTAATTTGTATAAAGATATTTCTAGTTAGATGGAAGTTCACCTTCCTCATTATGGTGCAAAAAAAAAAAAAAAAAGGGAGGAAAAATTCTTTTCAAATCTGCTCTTAAGTCCTTTGCAGCGTCATGGCCTTAAATGTTCTTGGATTTGTTTTTGTAGGTGAGAAATCCTTTTTTCCATTAGAAGTGTGTTGAAACTTGTTCAGTTTCAAAGAGGACAGAGATGGACCGCGTCTAAAAGTGCTGCTAGTTTCCAGCTGGAAGGATGCCCGTGGGCTCTTTTCATGGCCGAATTGCCCTGACTTTGCTGCATACGCAAGTCCGTCGCTTAGTGTTTGGCCAAGGGGTTCAGGAGTTGTAGGGCTGTGGGGTGGACTCGTGCAGGTGCATGAACATAGATGATGGGATTTTTTTAGGGAAGATCACTGAAGTAATGAACTTTGCTCATCTGAGAGCTTGTATGCTGACAATTATCCTTGTGCAAGACCTGCGACAAGTTTGAAAGCCTCCAACCTGCGGACAAGCACACTTGGGTGGAAGCGCTGATGGAGAGGGGGGAAGATTTGCGGTATTTGGAAGGATCTGCACAGCTCATTGCTCCAGGAGTACAGCACGGTGCTGCAGAGAAGGACCCCGCTACTGTGGTTGATGTAAATCCCAATTCCTCTGCAACAACTGCTCTTCTCATCCCACCAGGGTTAAGGACCTGGAAGAGGTGCTAGTGTTTCAGCTAAAATGAATGATTGCCCAGAGCTGCCTTTCGTATATAACTTTAAATACATGGAATTTCTACATATATACACACTAGCTGCAAAATGGGGCTTGAAAATGAGTGGGTATTTTTTTTTTCCTTTCCTCCTCTTTTCACTTTATTGAGGGTTCAGAGGATAATTCACAATTTGTCATAAAAGGCATAACATGAAATTCAGGATTTACTTCTGGGCAGAGCACTCCCAGCCTCTTGAGAGAGCACGCATGAGCAGCCCTGGGTTTTTTTTTTACACAAGAAAGAGGGCCCTGGAGTCGCACAGACAGGCATAGCTTAATCACTGTGACTCTCTATGTAAAGCGAAGCATAAATCATTGGTTTAAACTCGCGCTTGGGTGTTGTTTCTGATGATAATTTAAATCTGCTGTATTTTTGTAAAGCGTAGGTCAAGGGAGGAAACTTGGTTTTAATGAATCGCTTAATAAAAATGGGCTTCTGCTTGTCACCATGAAGAAAATTTTAATTCGGAATTGCAGTGTGTTTTGCAGGGCTATTTATATTAGCGCTTGCTATGCAGCAAAACTAACTCGGATAAATGGGCAAAATTAGAATGTCTTATTTTCTCCTAAGTATCCTTAATGTGAGGGCCAATTCTTTCACCTCGGGGGAGGGAGCGAATCTCAACTCCAATGAACCTCGTCCGACGATGCATGGAGCCGTCTCCTCCCGGGTACCTGTGCCTTCAGCTGGCAGAAGCCTTTGAAATGACTTGGGCAGTCTTCACTGCTCTTCATTTCCCCAAACCCAGCCTAGCTAACGCAGCCAGAGGAAGGAACATGCTGTATTTCTTCTTTTGAAAAAAAAAAAAAAAAATTGCCTCAGCAATATTGTTTACCTTGAGGATTCACCCGCAGTAACTGGATTAAGATGGAGCTTGTGCAGATATCAGGGACAATTCCTAAAAATAATGGAATTAAAGGCTCAGAAAAATGTTTTTAATCAATATCTTTGTCATGTTCAAATTAAATGCTAGAAATGCTTTTTGACATAACTTTCTCTCTTGTGTTTTGGGCTTTGGGATTTTCTCTTCTTTGTTCTCATCCTAATTCCTTAGGAGAAGCTGTCTTGCAACGAGCTATGAATATTTGGGAAGCAAAAGACTGGCATTGTAAACGCGTTAGGGTTTCCATTTGCTTTTTTTTCTTTTTAATTTGCTGATATCGTTAATGGATCTGCAGCCCTCTGTAGCAGTTATACAGCATACAGCACCGATTTCTTACATCCAAAGTAATTAGGAATGTGCATAGGAATGTTTTGGACTCCTTCTCTACCCTAAGGTGACCTTTTAGCTACTGGAATTGCACCGTGTTCCTGGTTACTCACTTTCCTTGGCAGACTATATGGGTTTTTTTAACATTTTCTGTGCTTGACTCTGTTATTGTGTGAAAACCTTGCTACGTAGCAAATAGCAAAGCTGAAGACTGACCATGAAGAATGTGTTCCTCGGTATCCAAAAGTGTTTTGAAGCAGATGCGTTGTCTCTTCATGCTGCCTCTCCATGCTGAGCGGAGCCGTCTGGTTGGCAACCGCTGATGGGTTTGATGGAAGAAAGCTATGTGGGTTGGGTGGGAAGTGTCTGAGCAACAGAGGAGGTGGTGACTGAACATGATGAACCTCAGCACCCACAAAATGGGCTGTGTCTAGTTGATGTCTAGCCAAGTCACCTAGGACAGGGTGAATATATTGTGAGTAGATAACATATTGTGGAAAAATTACTTGGGGAGAGTATGTTTGGCTCACCCCTCTGGGATCTGGGGTTGACGGCAAGCGCAGCTCAATGGGCTGAATAAATCTGGTTGGTAACCCAAGGCATGGTGGTGTGGGGACGTGGACAGAGGAGGGCGAGCAACCCAAGCCCCTTGTCACAGTGATGCCTGAACTTGAACCCAAGCAGGGCCAGACCCATAGCTAGCTGCAAAACGTCAGTCCCACTGCTCTTGCGTAGCGAGTAGACAATCCTCGCTTTCTAAGGGGAGATATCTTAAAGAAAAAAAGAACAAACATTTTAAAAACCGTAATGGATAAGTGCTTCTGAATACACAAATGCCATTGGTGTGCATTGCCTAGGAAACCCACAGCAGTTTATCCAGCGGGTTCTTGCTACGTGTGCTGTGGTGGCACTTAGTGCTTGGGTTTTTCTCTATGCAGTTAAATCCATCAACGGATATTAAAATGGAGACGACCCCCTATCTTTGAAACCTTGCATCAATGTGGAATGACTGTGTCTTAGTTTGGAGGTGAAAATGCCACTGGCTGGAGTTTCCTTGGGGTGGTGGAGGACGTTAGGGGTGCTGGCGCGGCTGGGGAGCCACAGCTGAATTCGTGGAAGGGCCATGGAAACAATTGTTGACTTCATCTGTAAATAAAGACCCAACAGCCTATTTTTTTCAAAGCGTTGTTGAAAAATGTCCAAAGGCGTATCTGCAATTTAGAAATCCAGCATATGCCACAACGTCTCAGCAACAGATCTGGGCAGTGGAGTCATATTTCTATAGACGTTGCATAAAAGTAGCCATAGCAATGCTAATTTGTGTGTTGTCTAGGGAGCAAACGCAGATCGTCAGAACAAGACTAATCTCCCTCTGTGTTTTTTCTAGTAAAAAGGAAGAACACTAAATAATTAACATAAACAAATGAAAAGTAATTTGCCAATTTTTAATTTTTACCCAATTGCATGATCCATGTTAATGAATAATTTACAAGTCAGAAACTAATATAAAATTAAAATATTTCTCTGGGTTCTGCTGTACGTGTTATCCGAACATCCTATCTGACTGTTCATTTTTAAATATATATAAAAAAAAGTAAAAAAACAACCCCAGAGAAAACAGCATTCAGCATGAACCAGGCTGTAATAAAAAGAGCTGCAGACTCCAGAGGTTTTACCATTTCCTTATAGACCTGGGACCATTTGTCTGAGGCTGTCTTTGAATTATTCATATAAACTGTAGCTCTTTGCTTTCAGAGATTGAATGCGACCAGCTTCTATCGTATGGTTTCACATGCTGCTTTTTTGTTTGCGTTTAAGTTTTTTATAGGGTGCCCTTTATTCAAAGGCTCTGCTGGATGCTGCAGGATTCTATCAGCCACGCATTAAACATTAAGAACCTGTATTGTGGTTAATATTGAGGGTTTCGCACAGCAAATAAGGCAGCTGGTAGGAGGGTGAGCCAAGGAAACAAGGGAATGTAATAACCGAAGAGCTAATAAACCTTGGAAATAAAGCCGTGGTTCTGCTTTGACTTTGGAGTGCTACCACCAAGGAAAAAGTATTTATTATTTTAGCTCCAAATGCTACGTGTTGATTTTATGAATCCTCTGCATCCCGATGGCTCAGACCTACGTAAGACTAACAGGATGTTGGAATGGCACCAGTGCCTCTCTATTAGCATTTTAGTTTGGATCAGGAGAGTGTCTTTGAAACAAATTTCCCCATTGCCCTCTCTTACTGTACGTAGAGTCAGAACATCTCGTGCTGCACAAACTGTATTTGTGGTGGATGGAGCTAAGCTGATGGGTGTTTGCCCCTAGGATCAGGTATCAGATATCCCCAACTGCTCATCAGACCATTGGCTTTGCCATGCGGGTCTGCTCCTGTTCCATCCCACCACTTGTTAATGTAGACATTGCCGTGGGTCCAACCAGGGCACCACGCCACCCCTTCAACCTCCCCACAAGAAACTTGTGATGCTACAGGGAGGTGCAGTGGTTTAACTTTCCTACGCCTGCCCATGGCTAATCAAGTCTGAAGGTGACAGAGAGGGAAGGGAACCTCTTCTTGGCCCTATCGGAGCTCCTTAGATCCTGAGATACAAGTGTTGATTGCTTTCTTTATAATTAGAAGGACATATTTTGGGTGTAGCTGTCTGGGCTGGATGACTACATAAGGCTTTAAATTTTGCTTGCAGCTCAGGTGGATGACTTTCTTCTAGTTTTTCTAAATAAACCCAGAAATGTCAGCGTCTGAATATCTTGCCGGCAATGTTCTGGTCAAAACCAAGGCAGCTCTATGGGATCTTATTTTTGAGGAGGGAAAGAATTTCCTTTGGCTATCTTTATTTTCTCCTCAGTAGCTCTAGGACAGAATTTTCCAAATATTACTTTAACTTCCTTTTAACCATCAAATAGCAGCGCCCTTATGTAAAGCATTGCGACCTTATTGTCATTAAGCGAGAGGCATTCAAAACTGGCAACCAGCTTAAGCTACTCCTCTGTGCTTCACTTGCCTCGTGTCAGGCGTACAGAAAACTGCCCTGTCTCTCATTTTTTAACTGCTTATTAGCTCTGCCAGTTGTTGAGATGAGAATGAAGATCTAAACCGAGGCATAATAACAAAGAATGGAGAGTTATCGAAGAGATTACAGGAGATTAAATGGAAAAGAGGAAACTGGCTTATAGTTTAATTGATTCATGTGCTTTACAACCAATGATTCAACGTGATTCATCCTGCAGATAAAGAATACATTTGGGACAAATCCTCTATGGCCCAGGCTAATTAGTACTTTGTCTACATTACAGTAACAGCCCTCTAGAATCTGGACTTCAGCAAATAGCTCAGTAACTGCAGCCAAGCTCCACTAGGGATGTCCTTGGCTCAGTACTCTGGAGTGGTGTTAGAAGATGTGAGAGAGCCCTGCTGTGTATCCCGATGGTTGTGCTGTGATATGGAGATGCTACGTCAAAGGCAGTCTCAAGAGTACATGCCAAGAGAAAGCACGTTTTGTAGCCCGCTCCTGCAACACCAGCTGAAGGTTTGTGTGACTCACCCTGGGAGAGTCAAAAGCCCAGGCTTTACTTCTCCTGGTGAAGGCTGAAGCTTGGTACGTGTAACGCTGAGAGACTTCTACCGCATGCTGAAGTTCATCCTAATACTAGACAGCAAATTAACGTGTTTTTCCAAGTCCTACTTAACATGAAAATTCTAGACAGATGCTCAAGTACGAGCTGGAGCAGAAGGGGTTTTTTTGGACCAGGACCTTTTTGGTGGTTAGGTGTTCAAATCCAAGCTGGGTAAATTAAACTTGCCTTGAAACCCTCCCAGCATACCTTCTTCTGGGGCTTGCCCAGAGCATAGCTCTTCTGTATCTTTCAAGGAACCATTGACCTTCCTGGGAGCTCTTTTTGCAGTTGGTTTGGTATTTGACATGTCAAGGCTGATAAAAAATGTCCTTTGCTCCTCAGCCAGCTGCCTGGATTACAAGCTCGCACTCCCTCCAGCCCCCCTTGCCACCTCTTGGCCCTGCGGTACCAAGCCAGGCTGCTCCCCACCCCGTAAGCTGGAGAGCTGCTGGTGAACAACCTTCTGAAGGTATCTGGAGACCTGAGAAGTGAGTCTCGTGCACATGTCTCTGAGCATTCAAATAGACAGTTCTCTGGGGACTCGTAGCCTGTTGTTCTGCCTTTGGTATTAGGGGTTTTGGAATATAACAAAGGCAACGAGAACAGCCTTTACCTGGCAAATCGCATTCTGGTCAGGGCTGGGACACGCAGCTGACTTGCAATGGATGGGAAAATGGATACAAATCTTTTCTGAATCTTAAATGCTTAATTGGTCACCACGTATTAGACCCTGACGTAGCAGATCACTGAACGCGACAGAAGTATTGTGTAAACGTTAACATTTATACTAACGTTATCATGCGGAGATGTTGAAAGTGAGCTATTCAAGCGCTTGATATTCTTGTTAGAAATGCAGTAGTAGCACCAATAACCAGCTCATAAACAGCTTGTAAGGGCTAGTATCGTAGCAGTCTTTAAACAGTAATGTCCAGTTACAAAAGTTACGAGGAGATGTTTTCCTCTGCGGTCTGGAAATGCCCTTTTTCTGATGCTTTTCAGAGAATCATGGGCCTGTTCAGAAAAACATCTGTGCGTGATTGCAAGTACTCCAGTATTTTATCATTATGTGTTCAACTGCAGTGAAATCTTTCGAGTAAGAAAACCCCTGCCAATGCTATCTCCCTCTTGATAAGCTCCGGTTGGGAGAAGCAGACTGAAACGTTTGCTGGGCAAGAGGAGAAGAGAGCTCTTCTAACCCGCAAATGAGTTTCATTGGGTTTTCCCTGCTGATGGGTATCAGGTTAGAAGCATAACTTCTGGAAAAGCGCTTGCAGCTCGTTGTAGCCAGCTATTTCATTGCTGCTAATCAGATTTGTAAAGTGCCATCCTGATGTTTATCTGCTCCAGGTGAAAAGCATCACTGCAGCACACGGGATGCAGTTGCTAAGCAACCGCCTTCAATTAAAACATCTTTTTAGATATCTGCAGTATATGAGAAATTAGATTTAACTCCTCAGGAGCTCAAACAAGAGCAACCTCTGAACCTAGTGGATACTGCCATAGAGCCTCCTCCTTTACATCAGCGGTTGCTGTCGCTTTGCCTATAATATAAAGCTTGGGAGTGTTATTTTATTTCTCTCCTGGTTAGCGATGTGGCTCCTGCACGTGCTTGTCATTAAATATTTTTAGAGTTGCAGGCATCTTGCTGATATCAGACAACTCTGAGGAGGGAGAGAGGCTTGAACCAACCTCTGACCTTAGGACGCACTTTGCAAAACAGATTCAAGCCTAGATTTTGAAAGGAGTTTGCTACCTCTGCCCATCACCACCACCTGCCTCTGCTCCATCTGCCTTGGTCCATGGTGGTCATAGCCAGTCCCTTCCTCTGCTCCGAAGGACTGCGGCATGGACAGGCTGTTATGCTCCGACTCAGTGATGCACCCCTTCACGTAAAAGCTTGGAAACATAGCCTTCGCTTCCTGCACGGCACAGCCTCCTCGGGTTTCCTCCTAAAAGATGTTTATCGGGAAGTACTGTCATTTTTAGCATGCTGCTTTCAAGCCTCCCTACGGTTGGAGTAGAAATATGAGGGGGTTTCTTTTACAAACTAGAAATATTTGCTGCCCAATTTTGTGATGATCTAAATTTCCCGGCTGGTTTAGTGTTTGTGAAAGATAAAAAAAACCAAATGGAGAGCACTTGGAAGGTGAAGTGCTGCTGAAGGATGAGGAGGGACTGGAAATACAAGAATGAGAGGTCTCTCACATTGGGAAGTTCAATAATGTTAAACTCTGAAAATCCTGTTTTCTAATCTCCAAAGTGCTCAAATGCCTGAATTTTGTTGAAAACTAGTAGGATCCGAGTGCTTTTTCTTGTATCCTATGAAAAATCACACCCGAGCTGTTTCTGTCCTAAGATCCCAGGCAGGACCACGGCTGTGTCATGGGTGATGTTCACAGTATTTGTGCATTTGGAGTCTATGTCAGGCATTTTGTCCAGGACCTGCGTAGCTTTCGGAGAAGCCCAGACAAAGCCCGAGTACTCTGCTGCTTTTTTGAAACAATCTCCTCATCGCTTTCCTGGCTGAGAGTGAGCCTCCTGAAAGTAGTATTGGGAGCTTGGGAGTATCTGAAGAAGTAGGTAGTACTGGAATCTTCTACGTGCTGGATTTTAGAAGTTGATACTAAGCAGCATAACCACAGCACAGCAGCAAACATCTGTTTCATTATATTTTACAAGGTCCAGTGCCTTCCCTCTTTCTGCTCTGTTGAAACTCCCAATGCTTAGCATCCTCCAGCACCTCAAATTACATAACGGAAATAACCTGAATACTGAATAGCAGCAGAAATTTGGCATAAGCTGTGAAGTAACTAAATCCTAGCTTTCTAAATGAAAGAACTTTGTATACCTTTTGTGCTCTTTTAGTACTTGTTTTTTTTTTCTTGCTATTGACAAAAGAAAGAAGTCTGCATGGTTGCTCAGCCGCTGAACAGAGTATCCCACAATTTGCAATTATATTTAATTTTTATGCAGAAAATTAGATAAGTGGGTTTTGATGGGTATACTTGCTCTGAAACCTGCTATGTTCGGTGATTTTTTTTTTTTTTTTCCTCCAGGATTCATATAGCTATAGCTAATGTACTAAAACCACAACTGAATAGTTTCGTAATTTGCCTCTGAGGCTAATCTGTGGCCATCTTTTTAATGGGATTGTAAATTATATGCACTTTATAAAGGGACTACAGTAGAGTGAACAATTGTGTTAATGGCTCTTATCAAGAGATTAACTAGGAAGGCAGGGTGTAGAAGATTAGGTTATTTCACCTGTGAGATTGCCAAGGGAACATCTTTATGACTTGTCTAATTAGCTCGGTACCATTTTATAGTGGTCCCCAGCAGTGCTACAAAAGTTAGAGGAATTTCTGCTGTGATCCCCTTCTTAAGTTGCACTGTGGCGGCTTCCAGTTGCATTGGGGTGAAATGCCGGGGCATAAACAACCTCTTTTTGAAGGAGCTTTAAAAAAAAAAATCACGTAGCAAGGCGCTCTGTGTATATGTAGCCTCATACCGCGGTGACCGTTCTGCCAACGCGGGGTCCCTACCTTGATAAATTTGCTCTCCAGTTTGCATACAGCAAGCTGGGGACTGAAGAGAAGAAAAAAGAAAAAAAAAAAAAAAGTCTTGCTAGATTAAACTGGTGAGTTTTGTGAGAGGCTGTTAGTAGGAGCTGTTGGCTCGTGCAAGAACAGCAGCTGATCGGGAGCCCGTGTTGGCTCCCTGGCTTGCAGCTCAGCCCTGGCAAGGTGGAAATGATATATGGGTGTAGGGTGCTCTTAGCTCAATCCTAAAATGCTGTCAGTGTTGGGATCCAAGCAAGGGCCACGGCATTTGCTTTAGCCCAGACAGCCCTTTTGCTAATCTCCCTGCTGATTTAATTGGCTTGTGCGTGCCTCTTAGCGTAATGATGCCCGTCCTGAAAATGGATATAATGCAGATTTACTTCTTGGGAGTGCGGAGGAAGCTTTGTGAAAGTCAGATCTGCACAGAGAAACGTGAGTCCTTTGTTACTGCCGAACTTCTGGGGTGTAACGTCTGGAGTGGACGGTGGGGGACGTTGGCTAGGCTGGGTGCAGGGTGCTGTCCTGCCGGAGAGATTTGGCTTTGGAGGACTGTTTCTCTGTTTCTGCAGCTGTAATGATCTTTATGGCTGAGCAGTTGCTGGCTGCTAAATAGAAAATGTTCTCCACTTCTATTAGGAAATATCGTGTTGTATGGTCAGGAGGTGGTGGGGATGGAAAGGAAGGCAGCGCAGGGATGGAGACTGGCACAGCTTGTGCTTACTGTCTCTAGCAAGCACAGCTCGGCTGGCACGTTAACAAGTGGATTCCTGGTTTCTTGGTGTGCTTGCATAGTTATAAGCATCAGAATGAGTGAGTAGTTTCATTATTATCAGCATGGAAAAGATATTTCTCATGTTGAAGGCAAACACAGGAGTGTTTGGTGGAAATTACAATATACATAAAGATTAAGATCCTAATCAAAACTGCTCGGTCTGTAATTCATCATAACAGAGAAAATAGTGTTTCTGTGAATGCACGTATTTTTCCATGAACCTGAAATCTGTCGATGCGGCTGCTCTTCTCCAGAGTCCTCGACCAGAGATTTCATGTGGCTGCCGACTGTGCTGGCACTTCTCGCTCATGTGCCTTGCAGGAGAGGGACCATGTTAGTGACAATGTCTCAAACACCTGAAAATGGGCGCATGGTATAGTAGGCATGGTGGTGTTGGGTTGACGGTTGGACTGGATGGTCCTAGGGGGTCTTTTCCAACCTTAATGATTCTCTGGTTCTATAAAGCACAGCGGCCTGTGTGTTCAGGCTGGCTGGGAACTGGTGGCACCTTTCGGGAGCCAGCGTTGCTCCTTGATGCTGCGGCTGAGGACAAAGCTGCCGTATAAACAGCAGCTACGCGGCGTGGAAAGGCTTGATGAGCCAGGCCATGCTGGGGCCATCTTCCTTGGCAGCCTCCTCCGTGCATGCCCATCCACACTCATTATGACTCGGAGCTGCTTAACGCTTCTGCCTCACCTCTGCCGTCACCGCCCTGGCACGGGGACGCCTGTCCTGCCCAGGGATGGGTGTCCCCATGCGTGCAGTATTGGAGGGCAAAGCGTCCCGGCATTAAATCCTGCAGGTGCGTTGTTCAAGCAAAGGCAGTCGCTGTGAAGTTGGTGGCTTTGGGGACCGTCTTGTAAGTGCTGCTACAGTGCAATGTAATAGATGTTTGTGCACGCCCTCTGAAAAGCAGCTCTTGGTTATAGACCGAATACATACTGCTTGGCCTAAATGGGACTTTCAGAAATGCGAGAAGTGTAGAAAAGCATTTCTGTAATAGATGTGTGATTTTAATTTTTTTTTTTTTTACAGTAACCTTCTGATTCCTAAACTAGTTCGTCAGTCTTCTCTTTTGTGAAAATTAGTAGACAGTACCACAAGCTGAAAAGCTGAAAATTGGATTAATATATTTCTTTTCCATTTTAAAACAGTCATCTGTTGTTGTCATTAGAAGTAATAGGCTCATGAGCTATAAAAAGAGCTGCTTACTTTTTCTGGGGGAAAAAATCTCCACTGGGAGTTCAGAAGATGGATCTGTCGTGTCAGATTTTCCCCCTGCCTTCCCCTTCCTGGCTTGCTGAAATCCACACTGGTTTGCTTGCAATCTCATCATATTTCTCTCAAAATTCAGTTGGACTCCACTGTAATTTGCAATGAAAACCTTAGAGGGAGACGGAAGCTGTGGGTTTCTTCCAGTAGAGTGGGTTGGGTGCAGATTTGTGTTCTTTGTAAAGTGACCGTTAGACCAAAACACTGGCATCTTTTTAGCAGGCGTAATTCTGCAGCCCTTCAGAGGAAGGGTAAGGTAATGGTAAACATAAAGAAACTTGGACTGTTGGTGACACTTAAGGACAGGGACGTCTCTGTTCCATAAAAACATTCACCCACCATTCCCCGTGTCATTTGGCCAACGCTGTCCTCTCCAAGGTGCAGCTTTTGTGCCATAAAGCAAAACGCAACGCTAGGGTTGCCATTTACTTTCATTTCTTGAAGATTAAAGCACCATTCCACATGAACCAATACTGGGTTGGAAAGCTTCATTTCTTCTGAAACACGTTGTTATTAGGCTTTGCTGCCCTCTCCGCAGCGCAGTGTTCGCAGGTGGTCAGCCCTGGTGGGCTTTGGCCCCGTTGTCTCCATGGTTTTTCAGGCACTGGGCGTGCCCCGTTGGGATTTTGGGGCTGCCTTTTGCTACCCGGGACTCGCAGGGAAGGCTGGTTGCTCTAACGGTGTGTGTGATGGCATTTGGCACGTCAAAATTGCTGGGTTTTGTTCCAAATGGAAACTTGCTTTTGAAAAAATCAGTGTTTCCCACAGCACGCTGGTTGCTGTCCTGACCAGCTCTAGCGCTGGGGTAGGTTGTCGCTGTAGTAAAGGCGAAGTATACGGACAACATGTAGCACACATTGTCTGCTTCGGTGAAGCTGTGCTGATTTACACCAGGTTTTGCACTGTCGCTTCAGGTCGCATACAAATGGCATTAAACCTGTAGGTATAGTTATAGCATCTCCTCATCCCGTAGGTGAATCGTTTAGTGCCTGCTGTCACTTGTAGGGTAGCTGTCATATCTGACTCCAAAAATTTCTGGACTTCAGTGAGAAATTGGCTTTCTTGCCGTGGACTTGAATCCCAGTGTATATATGTGTGTGTATATATATATTTTTTTTTTCTTTTTCCCTTGACCTATAACCTACGAAATGCTTTCTTCGCTGAGTCTCCTATAGCACTCGTGTTGTTCCAGACCTTTTCCTCGGTGTTCAGACTGGCTGTAGTTTCAGAAGCACTTTGGCGGCAGAGAAGCCAAGATGTCAAGAGGCTTCATTCTCTCTAGCTGGTTCCCTTGGCAAAAGTTAAAAGCTTGTGTATTTTGAGGCAGAAGTGGTGGCGTTGAAAGCCCTGACTGCAGTGACCGCATCAGAAAGAGGCTTTCTAAAAGGAATCTAACTTGGCTTTTTAATGATATTCGGCCTTGTGCAAGGTTTCCAGAGCTGCTGTAACTATGAAATAATGTTCTGTAGCCATGGTGCAATAGATTACTCTTCCTGAGGGCAGAGCTGAAAGAAGGAAAAGAAAAATTTATTGATATCACGGGAAGTGGAGAAGAGCTCAACAGGTCATCCTGTGAGTGCTCCCATCCCCTGGGAGATATCACCAGCACTGCTGCATTTCTCTTCCGGCTGTTTACACCTGCTCATGAGAGGGATTAATATATCGGCTGTCCTGGGCATCCTTACGTAGCCAGGATCGTAGCAAAGGAATTAGGCTTGAGCTCGGTTCAAATATACGAAGGCCAAGACTTTCTGCTTTTGTTCCCTACGCTGGGTTTACACTTAGTCAACGAAGTTTTGTATTGAGTCCTATTTTGATTAAATGATGAGGGAGGAGAGAGCAATGTCGTGATTTACAAGATTGGGAAGAGAAACAATTAGATATTATGACCATAGGGCATATAAAGGGAGGAAGGGCTTTACAGGAAGAAAATGAAAATATTACCGATTCGTCTATTAAGTGATGAAAGTGTCCTGTGAAACAGGAGGCAAACGCATCCCCTGGGAATTTTAAACAGTAATGAGTAAAACTCCGAGAAATGATGCAACGAGGAGTTCACCTTTGGCAGAACAGTAAACTCGCTGCTCTAATAAAGCTTTTCCTTCTCTGCCTCGTTAGGCTTTCAGTGAAGGGACTGAGGGACGTATCTACAACCCAACGCTGAGTTCCACCTTCTGAAACCCCAGCCAGCCCCAGGCAGGTGGTGGGGCTGTGCTGCTGCTGGGTCAGCAGGCAGGAGCAGGGTGAGGGACTCAGCTACCAGTTGTGTTGGGTCACACCATGTGCTGAACAGCCCAGGGTGCAAAAAGCAGAAGGCAACTTAGAAACTATCAGAAGCGCTTGAGTATTTCTGCTGCAATATTTTTTTTTCCTCTGTGGGACAGTGTCACAGGAAAGCCTGATTCAAATGATCCTGAACTTGCACCCCTAGCTCCATCCTGAACTCCAGAAGTCAATCTGAAACCTCAGAAGTCAATCTGAAAGCAGTCCAAATCAGCACGGAGTTTTCGGAGTACCTGGACAAGAAGTCCCTCAGCCAGAAGGGACTTCTCAGTGCTAGCATTGTAGGTGATGCTCCACTGCTGTACGCGTGGGGACATCATCGATACGCACTACGTGTGAAGGGTGGGAAAAACCCCGATGGTACAACAGAAAAATACAATGGCACCACGGATTTCTGAACACACCAAACTGAGCAAGTAAGAAGCCACAAAAGACTTGTCAACCGAGTCACGTTGTAAGGAGGACCTAAGGGCACCTTTGGAAAATTAGACCATATTCTGTAAAGATATTAGCTAGTAAACCTACAGGAAATTTGTTTTTGAAAAAATTCCCTGAGAGTTGGCCTGTGCTGGACAACAGTGGAAAGCAATGTGGTCCTTCTTTTTGGAGAATAACCTAAACTGTAGCGACTGGGCTCTATAAGCATAACTTGATTATCAGTATACTAAGGAAACGCGTATTGAGTGAAGTATCTCTTAAGTATCTAGAACAATGGAAACACGAGCAACAAACTGTGGGAGTTAATTGCCTAACGGCTGCTGTTCCCATATGTGCCCCGTTGATCAGCTGGATCCTCAGAAACCTTGCTGCAGCACCAGCGCGCGCTCCTTCGTGCTGAACAGCCGTAATGCTTAACGCCCGTCCCAGTGGCACTCTAATTAGCGGCAGCCTCTTTCCAGCCTGAAACGTTTCAGTGATGCTTGCCCTTTGTTTCCTACTCTTGGCCTCATTTTCTGTCCAGTGTGACACTTGCTTTCCTTGAGCAGTCCTCAGGGTTTTGTTGACAAGTTCTTTGGCTTGTTTGGAAAGACGAGTGCATGGACAGAGCCTGCACACACTTACCCTGTGCTCACCAGCAGTAGCGTTTGTAGCAGAGGGACTGTGGTCCCCCTGCAGTGAAGGTGAGCCATGGAGGGGAAATATTTGATGGAAGAGCGATGGAAGAGTCTGAAATTGTTCGCTATTAATTAACAGTTGATAACCACGTTCTGTTTTAACTAAGCAAGATCAGAGCCCTGATGCACAAGCAAAAAATAAGAGCTGTTCCTTTCCTTGAAGATATTGTGACCTAAATGGACAAGATGCACACAAGAAAGGAGGTGGAAAGACCTGAGGTGCCATTGGAGGTCGGGGACAGGCCAGGATACAGGATCCCACCTGAACGACCATGCTGTGTCTCCCTGCAGTAACTAACCCATTCCAGCGAGACTAAATCATATGTTGTTTCTAAATCTGAATGTGAAACTTGTTTAAGCAAGTTTAGGTAACTCTATTGATGGCACAATTTTTAAAGTGATCTGGCAAATTGTTCTGACAGCTGCGGATCACAGAGCCTCTGTAGCTGCGTTAATCTTGTGCAGTTAACGTACTTTTCTTGAACGTTCATAGCTGAAGTGTTCAAGGTCCCCGTTGGGTTGCCAGAGCAAATAAAATAGGACCTTCCCCCTCCTCCCACCCCCAATATACAAAAGCCACTGTCATCTAATGTGTCTCTGTTCCAAGATATGAAGCAGTTGTCACCATCTGACATCCAATTACCAACTTCACTGGATGCTCAGCATATTCAGGCTGTATCATTAGCTTTTATGTTCCAGCCCCCAAAATGGGATGCCGAATACTCTACACATCCCTAAAATGGGAATTAATGCAGATGGTCTCGTGTCTGCCCAAACTGGGGCTCCTTGTGCCTCTGATGTACCCCCATACCAGGCACCCAGGGGCCACCAGAGATGCTGATTTGGGGACAACCCCCCTGTTGTGTACCGAGAGGGAACAGGGGCTTTAGGGGGCTGCTTGTGTAATCCAGCGTGTTTCCCACGGGAGCAGCCCCTCCATGCCGGCATGAATGGGTGCCCGAAATAGTAGCAAGTAAAAGCCTTCACCGCAAAGGACCCTGATCCTTCTATCCTCTTTAGACTCATTGTGTGCTGCTAAGAGGCTTAATTAACACACTGCTTGACAGGCCTTGTCAGACTGAAACACGGACTCTACATCGCTTAATACAGGGGCCATGGTCTTCCCGGAGAAAACTGGGCAAAACATAAATGAAAATGAATAAAATGAAAAAAGGAAAAATGTGAAATGAATAAACCCCAAGATGCTTCATGGACACAAAAAGGAAGTGGGGGGAATTCTTTGTTAAATGGGAAACAAAGTCTTAAAAATAGGGATAACAGCAGACCTGGGTGTGAGCAGCTCGGAACCGCGTTGGCAATGGACTGTTTCCAGTAACCAAAAGCAGCTGGGGTGTTTGAAAAGCAGCTGGGGCTGCTGCTTCTGTGCTGGGGCACAAGTGGCACGTGGATCAGAAGTGGTGCTACAGGTGGTTTAGCACTGTGTGTGCTGTCCCCAGACCAGTGCGGTGGACTGGGAGAGGTGAGCAGCAGCAGAGAGAGCTTCGTCATCTTGTATCCACCTCTGACGGCCACAGGATTGGAAAGCGGCAGGAGGTAAGAATGTTTAAGCCTATAAATTGGCTTCCTAATAGGTGACAGAAAGAGGCATCAGGTGGCTTTGATCAGAGGATGGACCCTGCATGGCTTCTGGTCTTAATGGCAGCAGGCATTGCGGTGTTTCTGGCTCCACGCTGCCTTCAGCTGTGCGTGCCCTGGCTGTGCCATCGCCTCGGAGGTGGTGCTGGGAAAGGAACGATCGGTCTTGCACACGCCTGTGTCAGTGCTACGGAGAAGTTGTCATACGTTTGTCTTTAAATGCATCGGCTCTGGAACGATGAGACCAGCTAATGCGTTCTCTGGCAAGAGCGGCTGTGAAAGCTCCAGTGATCTTTATTGATGTTTCCAAATTAAAGCTCTTGGCACCAACTCCCTCCCTGCACAGCACCGGCAGGCTGGTGAGACATAGTTTGCCTTCCAGGCAGCGTTTGGGTTGTGCTCTGCTCTGCCACATCTCACCCAGGTGCTGTTGGGCAGGGCTGATGCTCCAGCCCCCTTTCCAGCACCCCGCTCCAACGGGGCGAGAGCAACCGTGCCGCTCCAACGCAGGATTTCTCCGGTCACTGTGGCCTTTCTGTGCCAGAAGAGGAGGATCTCAAACTGGCACTGTGGTGTTTCGTCAAGCGACTTGCAAGTAAGGGGAGGAAGAAACGCATATGAGTGCAAGTTTTCCTGCATAATAGAAAATCACCATTCAACAAAATTTTGATTAAAATTTGGAAGAACATCAATGAAACAGAGAACTACCCAAAGCTGGTGTGTTTGAATAACTGCTACACTCACTCTTAATTATAAAATGGAAAACCAAACCTATTTTACTGCTATTTTTGGGCTGCAGTTCTACTGAAATCAAAGCTTTCTCGTCCAATCTCCACCTCTCTCACCTCTTGGGAAGCACTGTTGTATATTCATTCGGCACCAACTGACAGACCTCTTAGAGGTACTCAAACAATAGCACGTACGTTCAAAAAGGATTTTGAAAATTAATTTTTAATACGTGGCCTCTGCCGTGATTTCTCTGTGCTAGTCTAAACCCACAGGTATAAATAGCTTCACCGACCTGAATGGATATTTTTGGGTACAGCAACAAAAAGAATCGTTGCCTGCTGCTGGAGCTAAATATTTATCTAGGTATGACTTAATGTCTGCAGATTTCTTTTCTTTCCTTAGAATTTGCATTAATAACTGTTTTTTGAAATGGACTTCTTCAAAATGAATTTAGGGACTAGTGCATTTAGATTGGTTTAGATTTCTGCTCCTCTGCATCTGAGCCTGCCTCGAGGATCCCATATCTGCTGGCTGCCGTCATCTCCCCAGCTGGTCAAACGAGAGGTGACATTTCTGTGCAAGCCTAAACAAGGACCAAAGACTACGGCAACCTCTGGGTGGTTCAGTGCCGCTTAAAACAGCTCTTTTACGTGGGCTTCTCCCTGGTGAGAGTCTATGGACTTGAGCCCCTTGGTCTTTTCTGTCCCATAGGGTACAGGGCTTCCTGGCAATAACTAAGTCATTGCAATAGCCTAGGTTCCTAAAAGTACAGATCTACAGGCTGCAAAATAATTACTGCAAAAACAGAAGGTACATGTTAAAGACTAGAAAAAGACACTTTAGTTTGCTCTTAACACCAGTCTTGCGCTTCAAGGTGTCATTGCTTTTTCTTCCTTGGGTATCTATATGTGTCTGTAGCTACCCAATTGCTATTAACGTCTGTATTCAACTGAAGTAGGAAAACAAAAGCTGCAGTAAATTTTACAATATGTTTACATTATAACAAGGTTTATAGAGGCATCATAATTCATCGCGTATTCCAACAGAAGTATGGATCTCTTCCAATTTAATTTTCTGAAGTTCGAGTTTGCAGCTGGGTCACTCCTGGTGTAATCTGGGAGATACATCTCCTAAGGCTGTGAGTTGGAAGAGCAGCATCCCGGCTGTCACTGCCACCCATCACTTACCGCTCCGGGGGCTGAGGGCGAAGCAGCTGAGTCGCTTTCTGTGGGTGCAGCAGCACAGCTAGCTTCATAAATTTTGTTGCAAGGAGCAATAATCAATACTTCATGGTTAATGACGCAAAACTGAAATTAGTATGGATTTTATGTCTCCTTCTCTTCCCAATTATGCAAACATTGCTATGCCCCTTCTGCAGTTGCCTTATATTATGGCTTTTCTAAAGGCTGTCCGGTGATGTTTAATTGAAAGACTGAATAGTCAAAAATGTCACAACCAATTTCGGTTTTTACTTTTTTTTTGTTCAGTCTTCACCCTGAGGTTAATAGAAAATGATGTCAAACATGAGAAATGATTTATGTAAGTCATGCAGGTTTTGTCACCCAGAGCTATATATAAAGTCAATTGCAAATTGTTTTCCCATTCTAAATTACTGTACATAGCTTTGGGATATGCTGAAAAAATGACCAACGGAATAATATGGGAGAAGAAAAGGTTATCTTCTGAACTGAACTGTGCTTCAAAGAAAACTATTTTGAAAGTTGCTTGTTTTTAATATGCCAGAAGAGGATGTTCCTCAGAACAGGCAAAAAAAAAAAAAAGAAAGGAAGGCAAAATTAAAAAGAAGCTTCACGACTGGATTATTTCCAATGGCTGATGAGCAGTAGGCAGCAGCCAGGCATCCCGAATCACGCACAGTGCTTTATCAGCTGCAGCGTGTCCACAAAATGGTGCTACAATTAGAGACCCAGAGGGGCAAAGACTGGGGAAACATCTAACTTGTCGTCTTGACAAATCTAGTTTATGCATAAAACATTTTGCAGTAATAGTCCTTCCAAGGCTGGGAAGAAATGAAAGCTGTATTAGGAGTAAATCAGCTACCAACTGTGATCTTGTTTCATGTCAAACAGGGTAGAATCTTGTACGAGATTAAAAAGCGCCACGTAAAATTTCTCTGTTTCACAAAATCGGCTTTATTTGGGGAAGCAGAAGGTAGAGCTGGCTGATCTGTTGTGCTCATGAAGACTGCAACGGTCTTATTGGAAACAAAAATCTTTGGTTCATCCCCAGGTCAGATAAGATGTACAAGATGAAAATATCCTTGTTTTGCCTTTTTAATGTTCTTAGCCTTCCTGGGAATCCGGTATCTGTATGCAAGGTAGGTGTGAAGTAAATTACCTTCCTTCCTTACTCTGAGTAGCTTTTGCTTTTACATTTGATTCCCAACTTAATGACCTAAAAGAAGTCATGAGTTAACATCTTTGCTTTTTGCATAGACTTCTCATTTCCCGGTGTTGCTTAATTATCAAACAGTTGATGTATAAACACAAACCTGAAAGCACATCCCTGCGTCTCGGGATGGTGACGCTCTTTGCATTGCATCGCAGGGATGCAGTCGGGGGGTTCAGCGTTTGCTTGTCAGCCCAGCTTTTAAGGAGACCGGGCATGTGTCCTCTGCGCGTGCGCGTCCCAGCGATGCCAGGGCGCTCTGTGGGATTGTGCCCTCTAAGGGGTTGGAAGGTTCAGCCCAGTAGTTGCATCCCCCAGAGCACGCGCTTCCTTGTGACCAGGTTCTCCTCCACCCCTCAACTCCCACCCCTTCTGAACAATAAAACCCTGCCAGCCAGATACAATTTAGTTTTTCAAGCCTTATCTCTGGGCTGAACACCACGGGTAGGTTTTTTCTGGGACATTAGCGTGGATGCAGGGAACCCCAGCTATGCATCTGCAGTTAAATTGTGACATCTCTGCTATTGACACAGGATCTGATGCAAATATCCTGGTAAAGGCATCGGGTTGTAAATCTCAGCCAGTGACTCTCAATTATGAGGCTGAATACTGTTTGATTGCAGAACAAAGAGAAGTGCCTGAAAGTACGAGCTGATGCTCACTTGCCTCCTCTGAAATCAAAACAGCCACACACCTAAGACCTGAAAGAATTCTTTCCTCTTTTGCTCTGCCTAGTATTTTTGTGGGTCTGGTATTTTCTTTCAAACTTATGTGCTGGGCATATTGATAAATATATTGGTTTCTTTATAGTTATTTTGATTATCTAAATTTGAAAGCCACCCCATAGACATTACCCAACGGACTGGTTTGTTTAGTGGTTGGCTCACAACGTCTTGAGGTTGAAGAGGCATCTCCAATGGTGTGCTGGGTTTGGCTAGGACAGAGTTAATTTCTTCCCAGCAGCTGCCATGGGGCTATGTTTGGGATTTGTGCTGGAAACAGCGCTGATAACACAGGGATGTTTCGTTCCTGCTGAGCAGTGCTTACACACAGTCAAGGCCTTTTCTGCCTCTCACCCCACCCCACCAGCGAGCAGGCTGGGGGGCACAAGGAGTTGGGAGGGGACACGGCCGGGACAGCTGACCTCAACTGACCCAAGGGATGTCCCACACCGTATGACGTCATGCTCAGCACGTAGAGCTGGGGGAAGAAGGAGGAAGGGGGGACGTTCAGAGCGACAGCGTCTGTCTGCCCAAGCCACCGTTAGGCGTGCTGGAGCCCTGCTTTCCTGGAGATGGCTGAACCTGCCTGCCATGGGAAGCAGGGAATGAATCCCTTGTTTTGCTTTGCTTGAGCACACAGCTTTTGCTTTCCCGATTCAACTGTCTTTATCTCAACCACAAGTTTTCTCACTTTTACCCTTCCGATTCTCTCCCCCATCCCACCGGGGGGGAGTGAGCGAGCGGCTGCGCGGGGCTGAGTTGCCGGCTGGGGTCAAACCACAACAAATGTCAACCAAGGGCTTCCCATAAGCACATTGAAATGTTTTTTCTCCCCTTGTAGGAAGAACTCAAGAGGCTCCAGCACACCTTGGAACAGGTCAATGATGGCAAAGACTTGCTTCAAAGGTAAATATGTGATTTCCATGATATCTCACACATGATAAAGTGAATTTTATAAGGCAATAAGCCCTTTCTGAGGGACAGTCTCTTCGTTGTAGATTATGTTTCTCATTTGGTAATATACTAAATATTCAAGTTTTTGCATCTCTCCCATAAACAATTCTTATTTTTAGTTACAGGAGGATAATTTCTGAAAACTACTGCTGATTGAATGATGTAATTAAGTGTCCAGTAAAGTCTCAAAATAACTCCACAGGTTGGGGTCTAATCTTACAAATTTTCATGCAAAGGCCTTTCATTCATGTTGCTAGTCCCATCCAAAGCAGCGTCCCGAGATGTTTGATTTTTACCTTCTAACATTTTAAAATTGCTTTCTTGAAGCGATCGGTTTGCAGCGCCAATTCCTGGCTCATCATTTATTACGAAGAATTTTTTCTTCATATTCCTGTATGGCTCTTGCTGATGTAACTACCGGCATTTGCTACCGGCATCACCATTGTTACTTTCCATTTTATTCTCCAGCTTTTCAAATGTAGCCCCAGGGGTGAAAGTTAATTTAGCAAGAATATCTATTATATTTGCCAGTGTTGTTTTTATTTGCAGTAGCTTCTTTGCTGGGTGAGCCTGTCTCTGGAGCTGTGGCATCTGGAAGGTTTAGTGCAAGGGCTCAGGCAGGCTCTGATCTGGAAACTGGATCCAAATTGGTACTTTTGGTTAACAGTCCAATGGGGCTGGAGACGGGGACCCAAATGCCTTCCTCCAAAGACAGCGATACCTTATAACAAACAGCTTTTGTATGTTCCTGTCAAAATTTCTGAATTAATTCATAGTAATTGCAAAATGTCACGCTGAGACACATTAAACCCCTTTTTTTTTTTTCTTTTCCATAGCCACCAGCTTGCCATGGATGAAGAAAATAATATCGAAAAATATCATATCAACTTACAGCCCTTGGAATCAAAAGTGAAAATGTAAGTTACAAAGAATGCCTTTTCTGCCTTTAAACACAACTGAGTTTGTCCAATTCCTGAACCACAGAACCCAGACTGTATCCGTCGTGGATTTCTGTGTAACTTTAAGTATAAAAAAGCCTCAGTTTCGCATGGTAGCTAAAGTCTTCTCTACCTTAACGCACGTGAACATTCTCTTTGAACTGAGTTTCAAATGGTAAACGTCAATGTTGCAATAATTTTGTCCCTTCCTCTGTGAAACTATAGAATATTTGAGAACCTGCTAGATTTTTCATATATACGGAGAACATCCTGGTGGGGGGACACATAGTGCAGAGCAAGCAGAAGTCTCTTCAGTGGCATTTTTGAGAGCTAACACGAAGCCTGGTTAAAGCTCCTCAGGTGGCTCACGGGACTCCTCCGCAAGGAGCGGTGCTTGGGTTTGCATGGCTTGGAGACTTATGGCTGAGGGACCAGGGTTGCTGGGCTGGGGCGTGCGGCACAGCGATATGGCTCTAAGAAAACTGGTTTTTATTGGAAAGCAAGGCTGTTGGTAACACTCAGCCAAGGCACATAGATGACACCTAGCTGCACCACCTGGAAGGAAGAGATAAGCATCACTGTGTTCCGGTAATGAACTCCCCAACTTCCAAATGCGATAATTTTAGCCTTTGTCATCTCCCATCATCCACTATACATCATCTCCCACGTGACGTATAGTTTACCATGGGGTCAGTTATTCTAAAAGGCTTGCTGTGCTGTATCAGGACACGGGGTAACACTGGGGATATAATTTAAATCTTACCCACATGTCTATCGGAGCAGAGGACTCCTCTTTGTGCCTGTTCCAGCGTTGTTCCTCCAGCCCTGGTGCAGGCATTAGCTCCATCAGCTGGCACCAACTCCGCGCTGACATGGTGCTGCTGGACTTCCCAGCAGACAGCAAAAGTTTAACGCGGCTCCACTTGCATCCAAAAATATGAACATCTTTATGCTGAAGCCCCCAACGACTTCATGGCAAAATTTTGCGACATCAGGCGCGGCTTTGCACAGAGTTGTATGTGTTGCTGCATTACGTACAGAATTTCGCTTTCAGTTGAAAAGCTACAGCTAACTCGCTCTACAGGACGTTAAAATATTCATGCTATATTAAAATATTAAAAGGACGTGAAGTTTCAAATTAAAATCCAGCCAGAGTCTTTTAGTCTTGCAAATATAAGACTGATGAAAGAATAAATTTTCAGAGAGCTTTCTAGAAGGGTAGTTATGACCTCACCTCAGCGCATTCTCGAGCTTTAAAAAAGAGAGCACATGTAAATACAAATATGTAAATACTACTTGTACATATTATGCGGTAAAGCTGGAAACTGAAACAATGCAAAGTGTAAATGCTCGAGGTATGAAGCGGTGGGGATTTTTTTAAAGCAAAATGCATTTACTGAAAGCTCCTCTGTAGGCACTGGCATTTGGGAGCTTTGCTGTCCATTTTAAAGCTCCTGTATGAAAACAACACAGGACTTAACCTACCTGGCTAGCTCCAAAGTGCGCCTATCCTGCTGAGGCTGTAATGAATGCTGGTTTGTTTCTGATGCGGTATTCTTCTAAAAAAAAAAAAAAAGAAAATACATATATTTGATTTCCTCAACCTTGAGATGTTCAAAATGCCATGTGTGTGGGGAGCGTTGTTCCCTGACCAGGAAAAACTAGATGCCGAGAGGCACTTCCCACCATCTGGAGCTCCCAGCACTGTAGGCAGTCAATGAGAAGTTGTAGGTGTCCTGGGGTTGAGCTTCGTCCTTTTCCTGGGGAGCCAAGAAGTTGGACGTGCCGGTCTGTAATCAAATGCCTTTTCAGCGGTGTCTGGGCGCTACGTGTTTTTCTGGCTTGTGGAGGTGGGAGCAGAAATGACATCTTAACTGTTAAAAAGGCAACGTGGAAAAAAAAAAGAAAAACAAAAAAAAAAAAAGAAAAAGTATTCCTAGGACAAAATAAATCCACGCCAAAGTCTTTGGACCCTTTGATTTGAACCATAAGGCACATGGTAGGGTCCCTCCGGGAAGGAGCATTGCCCTCTGCACTGGCCCGGGGTGCAGGCACCGCTGGTGGAAGCAGGCCCAGGCGGGGTTTGGGCACGGGACCCCTCCCGGGGAGCACCCCAGCAGCAAGGCTGGGTGCTGAGCATGCCGAGCCCTTGGGGAGCAGGCAGGGGGGAGAGGTGGCGGCTCCCACCCGCTCCCCGCACAGCCGCCTGGGGAGAGCAGCACAAGAGCTTTGCACCACTGAGAACAACTTAAGCAAGGGTCAGGGTACTCCACCTGATCAACAGACACGCTGAAGGTTTTACTGCCTTGATATCCCTGCGAATAAACTCTCAACTGCTTAAAAATCTTCTTTCTAGCTCATTGTGCTGCAGCAACACTGAGCCCCAGGTCAGAATTTAGCTCCCCTTTCCTGCAGGGTTCACAGATCGTCCTGTGTGCAAACACCCCCGTACTTTGTGTTAACGCCATTACTTTTGTGAACACAGTTTTAATTCCCAGCATCTCTCCCTGGTCTCCCTGGCACCTTCAGAAAGGCACAGGCAGTCCGGCACTGCCACCTGGCGAGAGCCGCCCCGGCCTCCAGCTCCCCGGCCAGCACAGAAAATGGAATTTCTTTACAGAATTTCACATCAGATTTTAGAAACTTGGTTAAAGTTTAGAGTTGGGAAGCAGAGCTCTTAACGCAATCCCCACGCATTGCTTTGGGGGAGGTTTTAAGTCCCCAGCTACCCAGGACAGAGGAGATTTTAAAGGATGCTGGTCTGGCTCTGAACTTCCAGCCATATCTGCATTATAATCTGAAAGCTGATTTGAGATTTTGAAGGCTGTTCATTCTTTTAAGCAGGTAATTGCATTTTTTTCTTTGTTTGCAAGGTGTAAGAGAATCGCTGAGTTCTGTACAGTCTCAAATTTAAATCACTGCAAGTTTAAGGATCTGAAGTAAAGAATTGCTTCTCCTTAACAGATATCTCAAGTTATACTAGTGGTGGCTAAGACAAGACCTACAGAGGGTAGTTATGTGTGATCATTATCCAAATCGGAAAACAAAGTGCACAAAAAAAAAAAGGAAAACCACCAAACCCCACCTCTTCAATCAATAATATATATTTTAAACCCTTTTTGTTGCTGCATTCCCCCCCCAACCCTGTGCCTTGCTGTTTGCCTTAGTATCCAGCGAGCATGGCGTGAGTACCTGCAGCGCCAGGACCTGCCGCACCAGGAGCAGCTGGACAAGCGCAGTCCCTCCCCACCGTCCCTCTCCTCGGACAAGATGAGCAGGTCCATCAGCATGAACACCTTTTCCGACAGCAGCACACCGGTGAGTACAGCGCTGGGGCCCTTCTTCCTATTTGTTGCTTTTTTATTGGGTTCCTTTCTAGGATAAATGAAAGCTAAATTATGGGCTAATCGTGAAAGAGGGACTTTTAGGGCAGTAGTGGTGTCTCAGATGAACCTGCCAGCAGATGTGCCTCTTGTAGGTACAGTTGAACGTGTGACTGTGCGCGTTAGACGTGGATCTCAGCAATATCGTGTATTGGACGCAGCAGACATTAGCAGTGCTCTTGATGGGAAAAGGTGTTTCCAAATGGTGTTGTGTTCTTCTGCAGAAAGCGGGGATCTTCACATGTTTCTAGCACTTTGCGTTCTCCAAAAAAGCAAACTGTGGCGCTTTTCCTACAAATAAATGTGGTTTGTAGGGTTTGGGGTTTTTTTTCCCCCCTAAAAGAGACTTAGAGAAGTTGATCTAAGGGTTAAAAATTAAACTTGATTTTGGAAGAAACGCTCATGCCACCTTGCAGACTGTGCGACTAGCAGCTGGAGGCTGTACTTCTCTTTTTAAGGTGTCTCTAAACTAGAAACCCAAATATAGAGCCCATAGTTTTGAAAACAAGTGGCTTTGTCACTGTCTCTGGAGTGGGATCTTTTTGGTCAGTAAATCAGCAGATAGGTACAGTGCCTATAAATATCGCTTTCAGCCTCGTGACAGAGTACATCAGTTTTGAGGAAACCGTAGAGCGGAGCGCACAAAATAATTCAATAGTTTAAAAAAAAAAATACAGGAGATAGAAATTGCCACAGTGTGTGTTAGACCAGCTAAATCGAAGCAGAATGCGTCCCGCTCTTCGGCTGAGGTGTGCGGGGTAGGTGTGCATCGGTTATGTGGATCCTTGCTAGGACTGCCTTTTGGGCGGCTGTATGGAGCTTTGTTGCCAGTCACAGGACAGCATTTGGTGGCTTCCGAGTTCACTACAAAGATCTAGAAATCGTTGCTAGTGGGGTTCTTAAAGTAGATGGAGCCCCCATGCAAGGAAGAGATGTATTTTAGTTGAACTCTGCCTTCGGTTGCAAAGTCGGAGCAATGCCACCTAAGGTAAAGCACAAGGCAGGCTCACAGAGCCAACAGAGCTTTGCTGTGCTAAGAACTCTGGTCTTGGACTCATGGGGACGATTTGGCTCTTTCCTCCATCGAACCAGGTTCAGACTGAAGCCAGGCGAGCTGTTTCCAGCAGCCACTATTTTTGTGACACCCTGGTTAGGCAGGCTGCATCAGATAAAATATTACTGAGATTGCAGCGTTTTATTTTTAGATGCCTTGTGTTCATAGCTGGAGACCAGGACGATAGATCAGGTTGCAATATTGGGTTATATACTAATGCCTCATTGGGTTATATACTAATGCCTCATGTATTAAACGACCTAGGTTCCTCTAATGAGAGAGAGAAATTTGCATCTCGTTTTCATCTGCAGCTGGCATGTGTTGGAGCCCGGCTGCCACGCAGGAGCGCTGAGCCAGCCGCTGGGCCACCACAAGAGGTCCCTCGTACCCTGCGCAGGGAGGCTCCTGGGTGCTCTCAGAGGTTCTCCATCAGCCACCTAATTTGGAAAACGATGCATTTTCAATGCTTTTGGGTCTTTCGGGGTAAAATGAGTACGTCTGGGAGTTATATGTTTGGGGAAATGAGGCTTGGACACTAGAATTGCTGCTTAGTTTGTATTAGTGCAACACCCGCTCATCTCACTTCCGCACCCTACTTGGATAATGCAAAGGAAGATGGGAATGTTTTCTTACGCTTGCCTAGTGCCAAGTCTGTCAATAACCTTTGAAAAACCAGGGGACATTTCTGAAGGCAAAGGAACCCCTATCTGTTTAGTGTGTCCTTGATTATTGCCATATCTGGGGCTGTGAGGGACCCACATTTTCATGTGCAGGATGGTCCTCAGTTCTGGGATGAGGCACTGTGGCCCCAGGCAAATGCTGTTGTGCTTTTCAAGGTCCTCAAAAAACATTTAAAACCAAACCTACTGGTTTCAGATGGCTTTCTGTCTTCATTGGAGAGTGCTGTGGGCATCTTGAAAGTAGGGAGCAGATGAAGGGGGTGAGGAGAAGCCTTTAGTGTGGGAGCTCAGCAGGTGCCCTAAGAGGGAGGTGGTGGAAGGTGTGAGATCTGGCAGGGAGGTGTTATATGGGTACGGTCTGAGAACAGCTACTGCCACAAAGCAAAAAGGCAGCGACACCGCCTGGGGTTGTTTTGTTTCCCGATTGCTTCTGATGACGTAAAGCAGTGCTGGCCCTGTGTGGATCATGGTCTCAGTTTCTGCAGCGCGTGGTTGGGCGCATGGGTGCGTGCACAGAAATACCACCAGTGCGGGTGCCTCTCGGAGCTGGGCTGGGTCATCCTTGCTGGTCCTTGGACGCGCGTTCTAAGAATAGACTCTGATCTAGCGCAGTAGTGAGCATGTTTGTCTGATACACACGTGCTTTCCTGATGGCAAATGTCACATATTTTTGGTTTGGAATTGATACTGTCAGATTCGGGGCAGGGACAAAGCCGGAACAAACCAGGGACAATTAACCTTTAACTGCTGACATGTGAATGGGGAGTAATTGATTGCCTTAACCACATAAAGACTTGGGCAGAATTAAATGCACCGTTTTGACTGAGAGCCACCTTTTCTGCTTTAGTATAAGGTAAACTTAAAGTAGGAGAAAAAACATCTGAGAGCAGAGAAACCGCTGCTGCACCCAGCTGTAATTTTACGCTCTCTTGAAGTTTTGTGTTTGTAAGACCCAAGCGGGAAGCAGGGCAGTGGAGTTGGGGAATAACCAAGCAGTCAAACAGATCTGATGCCAAGTCCTCAATTTGGCCTATGTTCCAGAGCAAGACCTTTGAAAAATGGGGCACATTCATTATAATGCCATTGCTTTGCATTAGCAGCGTTGCTGGTGCCCTAAGAAATACGCCTGTGCCTACTCTTTGTGTAAGAGTGTGCTGTGCTGAGCAGTACGGAGTTTCCCAAATTTCTCTTGCTGTCTGACAATCTTCCTCTGAAAAATTTGGAGGAGGGAGAAAGTCAGACTGAAATTTGGACTTTTTGGATGTTTTCCCATTTCTTTTTCCAAAGAGGTAGACAGCAACTAGCATGTCAAAATATGTTAGCAATAAGCATTGATGCAGATGGGAGAGAGAAATTTATGACGTATTTTGAGAAACCACTGTCACAACACAGCCACTTAATTCAGCTGAAGTCTAATCCTGGCTTTCAATTTCCTTCCTCAGCACACGCCTCCTGGTGTTCAGCGTTGCTGGGTCCTCAGCTGGATCTTACACACGCTGGGGGCAAAAAAAGTAGTTGGCTACTTGAATAATGAAAGACAGAAAGGATCTCATGCCCCCCAAATCAATGAGAGCCTGTGGGCTAACAAATGCCTGCCACTTCAGTAGGGTGGGTACTGAAACCGTGTACACCGAGTATCTATTTATACCAGTGTGTGGGACCGGCAGTTGTGGTGAGGTAGAATTTTGAAACTCTTAATTGGCTGAATAATACCTAAACCCAATGTTTATTCAGTCTGTTGGGGACAACAGAGAGTGTCAATGCATGCAGTCGGCAGCTGGAGAGTTAAGGATGATGTTTGATCATTTATAGTTGAACGAGAAGGTTTTGGAGCTCATTTCCACAACTACTACAAACCTCCGGAGGCATTTGTAAGGGAAGACAGGGAATTTCTGAGAGAAGTCAGAATTTCAAAAGCATTTGTCCTCTCTTGTCCTTGAAACTTTTCCATCCTCAAAAAAAAAAAAGACAAAATGTGCAAACAGGAAGTCAAAAAAAGCAATTAAACCCATAGGAAACTTAAATCCAGTGAAAAACCTGTGCGCTCAAAGTAAAAAATGCCCAGAATCAAAGGTGTCGGCATGTGCACAGCTTGGGTGCGGGGTGGGAGGGAGGGCAGCAGCAGCAGCACCGACCCTCGAGGAGTCAGCAGCGGTGGCTGAGCTTTGCTAGATGCCGTGCAGGGGAGCTGTGCGTTCCCGATGTGCAGACACTTATTCATTTGTAAGCATTAAAACTTCATGAACGCATCAAATATGACATTTTCTTGTTGTCCCAGCCAGAAAGATAGATACAGAAACACAAAGAGACAACCTCTGAGTAACTTTAGAGAAGTGAGGAGAAGGGGAGGCACCAGGAACAGCTCTCACTCTGCTCGGCAGCAGCAGGGATGCTTTCTGGTCAGCTGTACCACAACTTTCACGGTTAGCAGTTTTCCTATGACTTTTTTAAAGCCATCTGGTTCCCGTGAGATGGGGGTAGCTAGGCAAATGGGCTTTGCCTCTGGCCAGCGTGAGACACCGGCCGTGTAATCGATCAGTTCATCACTGGTTCATTGGTAGAGGGTGATGCGAGCTCTCCTTGCCTTGCTGAAGATCATCTATGTCTTCTATGTATTTGGCTTCAAAAAGCTGTACCTTAGCCCTGCTGGCTGTGGTTACCGTATTTCAGTTCAGAGAGACAACCTAATTGTGCAATTCAGAGACTCAGAAGCTTGATAAATCCTTCATTATGATACCTTTGAATCCAGCGTTTGAACTTGTTTTGGATCAGCTAGCTGCCTTCGTGACTGCAGAAAACTGTTGCTCTTGAAATACTGATGAGAAACTTGTGAAGTAGAAGAGGAACTACTAGATTAAGGAGAAAAAAAAAAAAAAAAAAAAAAAAAAAAAAAAAAAAAAAAAAAAAAAAAAAAAAAAAAAAAAAAAAAAAAAACACAAATGAAATAATTCCTTACTTTTGCTGCTACCTCCAGCTCTTGATAATTCCCAGCAGCTCTCCTGTGTGAAATTTTGTCCTAATTTTAGGGCAGAGAAACGGTGTCTTCTGGACTGTGGGACACTGAATCCTTGTGGGTACTAAAGGGAAAAGACTCTTCCTTCGGGCTTTGTTTATGCGCCTCTTGCCCTTGAAGTCTGAGCATCTCATCTCAGTAGCATTTCATTACAGCTGTGCGTGTCCTTTCGTTAGCTGCCTCAAAGGTACAAGGTGGTAAACAAGGCCACAATTCTTTTTTTTTTTTTTTTGACTGTCACCACCTTTGTTTTCCTCCTTCTGGCTTAAGGGTTGCTCAGAATGGCAACTGAGGAAAACAGATAATTTAATTCAAACCCGTAATGACGGATCACAGGTACCTTGAACAGTTCTAGGTAGTTGGAAATCAGTTGCTCTGTTACTAAACTTTTAGAATAAATATATTTGCAGATAATATAGTTTAAGAAAAACAAAGATTGGTGAGCCTTCTCCGGGATGCAGTGACTGAAATAGCGCGATGAATGATTACTGTTCTGGAAAATTACTTGGAGAGTAGCATATGCATCTCTTGGAAAAGTTTTCTGGTTTTAAGGCATACTTTTATGTTTAATAAAGTACACTCAATTTGATCTGAATATTTGTCACTGAAAATATTCTTCTTGGAGATTTACATCCAATCAACGTTTATTTCTGCTAAAATGGCACGAACTCATCTGCCATGACTCTGAGACATAACACAAGGCACAGAATAAAATAGGGCACAATGAAAAGCAATAAAAATCTTCTGTCAAATATGTAGAAGGAAGAAATAAAGCAGTGCACTTAGCAATCAGAAACTCACAACCAGAAAAAACTATACTAACCCAAAAGTATTATATACAGTGTAGAGTTGAAGAAGTCCAGAATTCCACTTTTTAGTATTTTGAAGGTAAACTTAAGAGGATAATGATCTGTGAACATTCACAATGAGATTTCATCTCATGTTTTAAACAAATTGATTTTCTTTTAAAATGTCAGGCCACATTGCCTGCTCTGCTGCACTGGTTTTATGTGGATTTAACTCTGACCCATAATGAATAACACCCCACCTGAAACAAGAACAAATCCTCTTTTCTTTTCATGTGGCTTTCTTCTTTGTCATAAACTACACCGGCCAGTCCTAGAACGACTCTCACAAAGGCTGCCTCTCTCCAGGTCTTAAGACATGTATGCGTGCTCAGCGAAAGCACTGTTAGTCCCCTAGGCTCCTGCCAGAGTGCTTACCACCCTCTTAATCCAAGAACCTTGCAGGTAGATCAAATTATCAGGTAATGGGTCATGCTTTTTGTTTACAAATAGATAAATCATTCTTGGCATTGGGGGGAAAAAGTGATGAGGCTATCTCAAAGTGTTTGTGCTATATAGCATACAATGTTCCCTTGGGTCTGCCTCCCGGTAGAAAACCGATATAATGGGCAGAATGACGGAGAAAAGACAAAGCTTGAGTGATGAGATGGGAAACAGACTTTTCTTGTTAGGCTACTGCTTTTGCCAACCATGTGTGCGTGTAGTACAGGCAGTTTCCTAACTGTTGGAAAAGACCTGCTGCCAATCACTTATCAGATTATTGTATTAGGAGCTTACAAGCAGTATCTGTACCATCTTTAGTTGCTTTTCTTTCCCTTTTGCATGTTTATTTTTAATCAAAAGGCTAGGAGCAAGACAAATAATAAATTTGAAAATAACATTCTTCCTGATAAAGACTTTATTTCTTTTTATTGCATAGAAAGGTGGCAAAACTTACCTTCCTATGTGGCGTGTGACTGAGTTTTTTGCTTTTTCCCCTCAGAAATAGAAAACTGTATCTATAGTTACTAAGAAAAAAAGACGATGCCAGGTATGTCCCACTAGCATGTGGTTGTGGTTATGACCTGTTTTCATGATGACATCATGAAAATGGTTCAGTCACAAAGATGTAATCTGTGAAAGCCACAGAAAACCTGATAATCCTCACCAGAGAAGCAAAAGCTGGTGTAGACATACTTGTATCCAGAGTCCTTATAGAATTGCTGTGGGATCTTGAATTTTTTTTCCTTTTTTTTTTTTTTTTTACTTTAATCTGAAACATCGGCATGGAAACAAAAATAATTTGTTCCACTCTGGGCAGAAGTTGCTTCCGCTGTGCGTGATTTGAAATTCCATGTCCAAGAGGATGCAATCCCCCAGCAGCCAGCTCCCACCCTGCTATAGCTTCCGAGGGAGAGAATGGCAAAATGCTGCCGGAGCTCTCCGGGGCAGCCCCTCGGGACTGCTCGCAGCCGGGGGCCGCGCTCCCTCCCCGGGGCAGCGGCCGCGGCCCTTCAGCACCGCGGACAGCGGCGGGGCCGGGGTCCTTCAGCACCGCGGACAGCGGCCCCTCCGCCCGCGGCCCCCTGCCTTCCGCCAGCCGGGCGGGGTCCTCGCTGCCTCTCAGTGCGGTTCTACCCCCTCACCGCTTCCCTCCTGGCCAGGCTGTTGTGGTTTAACCCGGCAGGCAGCTGAACACCACGCAGCCGTTCGCTCACTCCCCCCCGGCCCAGTGGGATGGGGGAAAGAATCGGAAAAAAACCTGTAAAATTCGTGGGTTGAGATAAAAACAGTTTAATAGGACAGAAAAGGAAGGGAAAATAATAATAATAATAACAATACACAAAACAAGTGATGCACAATGCAATTGCTCACCACCCCCTGACCAATACCCAGCCAGTCCCTGAGCGGTGATCGCTGCCCCCCCGGCCAGCTCCTCTCAGTTTATATACTGAGCATGACGTCATATGGTATGGAATAGCCCTTTGGTCAGTTTGGGTCAGCTGTCCTGGCTGTGCCCCCTCCCAGCTACTTGTGCACCTGGCAGAGCATGGGAAGCTGAAAAGTATGGGAAGCTAAAAAGTCCTTGACTAGTATAAACTACTTAGCAACAACTAAAACATCAGTGTGTTATCAGCATTCTTCTCATACTAAATCCAAACCACAGCACCATGCCAGCTACTAGGAGGAAAATTAACTCTATCCCAGCTGAAACCAGGGCACAGGCATACTGACAAAGCATGTGTTTTTTCTGCTAATAACGTTCATTCTGATGTTCACGAGGATGGTAATAACTGATTCTGCAGAATGATCGCTTCCTACTTGAGCGCAGTGTTTGAACAAGCTGCTCTCTACTAAGAAAGAGTCTTGTTAGAGCTATAAACATGTGAAACGTGCTTTTCCAAATGTGACCATATGGTTATTTTTCTACCCTTTCTCCATTAGTTGTTGTCGCAGAAAGTCATTTCCGAGGTCTTCCCCCCCTCCCCACAAGCTGGATTAGCTGCAAATACAACATCCGCATTAAAGACCAGATTCCTACTTTGTCTCACAAGGATGCTATTGACAATTAAAAAAAAAAAAAATGTTACTTCCAGCTAATTACAGTGTCAAGTACCCGATATTAATTTTCTAACGTTCAGGACAAGAGCAATGAGCACAAGCTGAAAGACGAGAGGTTCCATCTGAACATTAGGAAATACTTTTTCTACTGTGAGGGTGATCAAATACCGGCACAGGTTGCCCAGAGAGACTGTGGAGTCTCCATCCTTGGACGTATTCAAAAGCCATGTGGACGTGGTCCTGGGCAAACTGTTCTAGGTGGCCCTGCTTGAGCAGGGGGGTTGGACCAGGTGACCTCCAGAGGTGCCTTCCAACCTCAGACATTCTGTGATTCTGTGAAGTAATAAGTAGGAATTGGAGTGAAGCAGTTGGACACGGAGCATAATATTGAATCAAAGATAATACAGACAACTGCAAAGAAATGTTTGCAGCTCATTCTGTTTGTAATTAAGCCTCTTATCTGGCTGGAGTTCTTATCTTGTAGCTTGGGGAATTGGACTGCAATTAAAAAACATTTCTACTTAGTAAGAATTAGCACATAATTTACGGAGTTTGCTCTTGGGGAGGGAGGGATCCTTTGTAAAGTAGCAAAATTAAAAGATGCAAGGTGTTTGATTTCTTTACAAAAGATTTTTTTTTTAAATACTTTAATAGTGATGCATATAGAGCTTTCCCAGCTTCCACCACTTCTCCTGGGTGTATGTAATTTTCTATACTGCAAATTTGAAATAGTAACCTTTTTATGCAGATTTACTACTAAAATCCATAACTACTTACTGTGGGCAGAATTTAAGTGGCTATTTTTCATTAAATCATAAAATTTACACTGTGCAAGTACTCATAACGTGTGGGTGGGTATCTCTCCAGAAAATCAACAGTTCAGAACATTTTCTTCATAACTTGCAAACTTCTGTAGAAGGAACAAAGAAAAAAAATAGCTGCGCTGTTACCACATGCTGCTCGCTGAAAATTATTTAACTCTTTGATAGCAGTTAGTTTTCTTTTTAGCTATTACTAGCCCTTTAATAATGTTATTTTTAACCACCAAGACTTGTTTGGATGAAATATGTTCCTTTGGCTTAGTACCGGTTACCTTTGGTTGTCTGGGGCTGCAGTGTAGCCTGAGAGTTCAGAAACGTGGAGTTTTTCTAAAAAAAGAGTTTTGGACGCTGTCATGTGTTTTCCTGTTTAATTTGCTCTACCAGAAGTTGTCAGCCTTATGGCTTAGGGAAAAAAAAGGTCCTGAATGCTTTCTAACATCATATATTTCTAAATCTTGTCACCTTTAGCTAAAGCGATCTTGGCATTGTACGCTGCAATGCAGTGCTGTTTAGAAGCAAGAAAAAGGTCTAGGGTAAAACCTAGGCTCCGCTCATGGCAGGTTTAAAACTCCTCTTGACATAACGTAGCCAGAGCCCACCCCTCCAGGGCCTGAGTCTGGGGGCTGGGCATTGGGATTTTTTGCATTATTATCAAAGTTTTATTTAAAAAAAAAAAAAAAAAAAAAAAAAAAAAAAAAAAAAAAAAAAGTAGTGAAACTCAACATACAAGACTGAAGAGGTTCTTTCGGTCCATTAATTCATCATTTTTTCTCACACTGATGGAAAGTCATACATCATCCTGGCTGACGTAATTTAAAATAAGACCTTTTTAAAAGAAACCTGCCTTCCATCAAAATACTGCCTCCAAGATTCGAAAGAAAGGACTTGCGGTAGTGATATCTCCACCCTAAACGTTCTGATGGGGCTGGGACCCTCTGGTTTGCAGGCAGATTGTCCCCGTTTGTAGGGAATTGTATGAGTGTTCATTTCGCTCATTTTGGAGGCTAAAAAAATTTCGGTGTATTACAGCCATGAGAGTTCCGTCTTTCTTTGCTACATCTCGCCTCAATGGATTTCGCAACGTGCTGTGGTTAAAACACTGGTATAAAAAGGGGAAGCGGTGGAAGGCAAAGCCAGATGCCATCAAGCCCCGTGCCGGGTGGTACGCAAACTGAAGGGAGGGTTTGCTCTCCTCCCACCTCCAGCACCGACTCCTTCAGTCATCCAGCGAAACTGTGGCGGTGGTATTCTGCACCTTGGTGCCATCCTGAACTGGAATTGCTGCTCTGACGCAGGACTTGTGACATAACGACACAAAACGTGGGGATTTTTAGTTCTTACTAGATTGCATCAGCGCCCACCCCTGAGCTTGGTCTCCCTTGGACACTGCGAAGCTCAGCTCCAATAACTGACTGAAGCGGGTGCACCTAGGAAGGAGGCCAGGTTAATCAAACCTGGTCTTTGGGACGTTTCTCCGCACTGATAGAAAGAAACCCCCTTTCCTTCATCACAGCGCTTGCGCATTCCCTCACCCCCTATTTTTTCTCCCTTTCTCTTATTCCCTACCTCCCCTTCTGCTCGCTGCATCCCTGCAGTAACCCCCTGCTCACACCCTCCCCCTGTGTGAAACTGCGAACGGGTCTTAATTTGAGTACAGCGTAGGTACAGTAAATAGTCCTGCCTCTGCGAGTTACCCCTCCTGCTTGGAATGACAACCCTCAGCTAATACTTTCCCCCTACTTCTGGTTTGGTTTGGGTTTTTTTTTTTTTTTTGGAGAGTCTTTTCTGTTCTGTTCCTCAGTTCCATCTGCTTCAGCACTACACACCAATCCTGCCCTTATGTCCTACTTAAAATAAATAAGAGAGTACACTGTAGTGCATTTAAAAAAAAAAAAAAGGCATTGACAAAATTAGGGTTCCACATTTGGGTTACCAAAAATAGCTCCAACTTTCCAAACAGAATCCCTGCCCTGCCTGAGACCGAGCCCAGGACAGCTCTGGTGAGAGGGATGTGTTTCAGAAAAACAGTATTGTTCTGAAAAGTAGAATAGGAATTGTAAGCGTGATTTAGTAAGGAATGAGTAATACTAAGTCCTGTTGCTTTGCCCTCGTTCAAACTAAGTATGACTTCCCTTGGTTTTCTCTCTGGCTGGTTTGTTACCGAGAGTAAATATTAAATTATTCGCAGGAATTGTTCAAACGGGCACCAGTAATCCTGCGTAGCATTAAACAGACATGGATTAAGGTAGTACACAGTACGAGCTGGGACTGTAAAATAGATTTCTACCGCAGGCAGTACGAGGCAGGATCAGCAGGCGGTGGTGGTTTGGTTAGGTGGAACTTCACCAGCTAATATAATTTGTGGTGATTAGCAGAATGCGCTCCAGTGCCAAACAGAAAGTGTGACTTGATTCCCTGCTTATGGATCTGTGACTCAATATTACAGAGAATCTCAGAGACGCTAATTGTGATGAATGTATTAATGTTCTTAACGATAATAACATTTTACGTATTTGCAAACCAAAGCACGCTCTAGCACAATGCTGAGGCCTGTGCCAGAAAATCTCATAATTTTGTTCTGGAAGGTCAAATGAAGAATTGTTATTATTTCTGATTGCCTGGAATGGATTAGTAGAGCCCTTATAGCAAAATGAATCCAAAACTAAGAGGCTTATGAAATAAGAGCAGATTTTTCATAATTTGAAGGTAGTACGATGGGAAGGACAGGTCCAGCTGGGAAAAGACCGAGTGTTGAACTACTTCTGCCACCAAAAGCGCAGTTTGCCTAGCTGTCCTTCCTCCCCTGTGTGGTACCTCCAAAGCTGCACTCACTTTGCTCAGCGATGCATCAAGATTTGGTTCTAAAAGCAGAACAAAATCTATTTGCAGCTTCTGTGTTTGTAGGTCCCCACACCTGCAACTGGTACCTGTGCTTATGCCGGCTGTCCTCAGGTGTGTTCTGCACCCGCAGGAGCGAGGAGAAGAAGCCGAGGTGAAGGGGATACCAAATTATTTAAGACAGTGCAGGGGATACCAAATTATTTAAGACAGTGCAATCCTAACGAGCACTTTCGTGTGTTTGCAAAGCTACACCTAAAAGGAAATGGAGCGTTGGTATGGGGAACGCGCTCTCTTTTCTGTAACGCTGGCTTCATGATCTGTGACCAGCAAAGGAGAGAGGGAGCTGTCTGATAAATATTTACAATGCGATTTCTGTACAATGTAAAAATGCAAATCTTTGCATTTGCTCTTGAATAACGTAGATGGAAACATAATTAAAGATGAGGAAGACAAATCCAAGCGTTGGGATGAAAAGGGCTTAATGAGAAATCAAATATTTGATGATTTTGTAAGAAACGTTAATGCTGGCGTGGGCTATAAGATAACATTTGAAATTAAGTGAACATGGAAACAAATGCTTTTCAGTTTCTTTAATTTGCTTCAGATAATTTCAGCTCTAAATGTAAGCAGACAACGCACAATGCTTCTGGCCTAATTTGACATTTCTCTTTTGAATGGGGATTTGATGTAGAAATAGTTCTTGCGGTGAGTTTGTGTATATATGTGTGTGTACACGTAAGAATCCAGAATGACCGTGGATGTTTAACTCTCTTACGAGTAGTGTCCCACGGAGCTTTTAAATGCTGGGCTACAAAAGGGCCATCTCAATTCCTTTCTGCTGGTGGTAGAACGCCAATAGGATTCTTTGTGTTGTGTATATTGAACGTTGACTACCGATGTGGTTAGTCAACTTGATACATTGTGGTTTAGTAGCGGCAAAATCAATTCAAAAATTATCTCAGTTGATGATCAAATGTCTAACAAGACATTTCTGAACTATGCTTCTGTGGGAATATTCAGCGGGGCCATGCTGCTTGAGAGAACTGAAAACAATTCCGTTGTACGTCTGGAACGGGGGCTGGTTTTGGTGTGGCGGCTCACAGCGGGATTACCCTGTTTGGTACTGGTGGTAGGTCTTAAAAGTAATAGGTTTATTTTAGAAGTTCTACTTCAGAAAATGAGGCTGAATACTTCATAAATGTTTTCTAAGACAAAGAAGTAGAGAAAAAATTTCTCTATACTATCTCGTTTATTCCCATGGCATGGAAACTCCACACCCTGCCTTTGGCAAAGCCAGGCCCCCAAAATTAAAAACCAATAGTAATGAAAACTGTTAATGCTTAATCAAGCAGGTGGATGCGGAGCAGACTCAGACCATTACAGAAAGTTGTTGGAGGGTTTCTCTCCAGCCCTGTGGCAACACCTTGAAAATCCAGAATTTCATGTGTCTGAGGAACATCCCCCAAAATCGCATTTCACCATTTTATAAGATGTTCTATACGTCTGTTCTTTTCCTTCTCGATGTTATTCTTCTCATGTAGAACAGGGCAAGAGCTGGGGGGGGTGCACTGCTCTACGGTTATTTGCCAGCAGGCTCATGTGCTGGCGGCTGGGGTAGCACGCCACAAGCACCGGCAAATGCTTCATGCTCAGCGGCCAGTGGGTCTTGATGATGGAGGTCTTTTCCAACCAAATGATTCTATGATTCTATGATGGCATTTGCAGCCTCTCTGGGGGATGATCCCTCTCCCATTGAAAATGATCAGATTTTTTTCTTTAGACTTGAAAAGACCGGGTCTTTTCCTGCTGTTTAGGCTGTGTAGCTAAAATATACTAAAATACGTAGTTACTAACCAGACTCTCTGAGATCCCAGCTTTGTACCCTGGGTGTCGGTGACAGTCTGAGACCTGAGCATGGATGAAGAGAGAGCACAGCGGAGCACGCTAATCCTGGCTCCTAGGACATGTTGGGCAAGAGCAGGCCTTGGCAAATTCAAAATACAGAGATCTGTCCCGCCCCATGTGCGGGGACAGCGCGGCAGTGACAGAGGTCAGACAGGCAGATTTACAGAGACAAATATTTGAGTGGTGCAGAAAACAAGAATGGCTTTGGAATGGGAAAGAGAGGAAAAACCAAAAGCTGGGCAGAGGTTATCTGCGTTTGCTCTGGCCTGGGGACATCTTGCAGGTAACAACGTCCATTTATCCCTGCCACCCTCCGGGCCTCAACTGCTTTTCTCATCGCACGCATGAGGTCTCTTAGGGTATTTCTCCAGCGATAGGTACAATTACTGCAGAGAATAGCCAGAGCCAGATCCATCAAATTACATCAGTGGCTGTATCGACACTGAAATGTGGCAGCATCGCTTTAATGGCGTCTATTACAGAACAGCGTATCCAAATATATTCAGTTTGTGTCCTCCCAAAGTGGAAAGTATGTGTTTCTGCTCATAAAATAAATTTTTAGATTAAATATACCAGAAAAGGGTATTTTTACCTGAATAAGTACTAACTATTTTAGCTATTTCTCTCACTGCTGTGAATTTAAGCAACCAAATAGCAAACATTGTCCTGGTCTTCGGGAGATTCTAAATCTTTTTCAATAACTACATTTTTTGAGCCAGCTCGAGTGCTTACACATATGAAATGACTTCTTAGGGTCAGCTGAAGTTCATTAGTAAGACATATATGACATTTTAGGAGGGAGAATGCGCTGAACAGTTCTGCCAAAGGAATACATTTAAGGCAAAAGCCCTTATTTTCTTAGGCAATTTCTCTCAAAGTAGTGAATTATTTCACATTGCGAAAAAAAAAGCCATTACAATTTTAGCAAAGAGCCCAAGCTGGAGCAGCCAAGTGCCTCGTTGTTCGTGATTCATTTCCCATCTGCTCATGGCGGAGGTGAGCCCAGACCACACGGGCACTGCTTGTTGAGAGGAAGGGTTGGCAGCTCAGCACCCCTCCAGCACCACTCCCCAGTAAACAGAATAAACACCGCACAGAGCAGCAGAACGTAGCTGAACCCAAGTTGACTTTCTACGAACGGCAGTTTACAAGCCCTGAGTACTTTTGCAAAGGTCTTAATTTTAACATTAAGATGATGCATGAGCTTTCCATACAGGAATTATCGAATCTTAGTCATGACTTGAATTTGTTAAGTGAAAATTATTGTTTGGTTGGTTGACCTCTCAATGTTATCTATCCATTTTTCCTTTGGTCAAGTTCCAAGAACAAATTACTTTATAAAATCAGCTTGATCCAGACCGTCTGACAGTTTTTCTATTAAAAATGACCATATATTATTTCTCTGTGCCACTAATGTGCAGGAGAGAATCGTTTCCAAAGTGAGCTCTTGCACAACTAGGTGCTAATAATAATAGTTTTGTGTGCGCAGATCCTTCCCTGAGGGTGGCTTTTTTTGGTTTGTTTTTTTTTTACTTAAATGGATGCAGACACACAATTTTCTGATGTATTTGGTCATTGTTTTGTTTAAGAAGTGATACTGTGGATGTTGGAGATTAAATTACCACCTGATTTCCCACATGTGGTAACACTTGTCATGGATATATTGTCACAGATGACGTGGGTTTAAATAGCATAAATTTAAGCGCAGCCTTGCACCACTGTATCTTACATATACCCGTATATCACGCAGCTTCCCAACGTGGAAATCAGGGGGGCAGCCCCAGGCATGCGGGGTCCGTGAGGGACGTGGCAGCCCCTGGGCTGTGTGGAGTGGAAAGCAGACGAGGGAGTTCTTCATCTTGAAATAACAGAAACAAATTAACTCTGTGTAGCTGAAGAAGTATTGTTCCCAATGATCTCAGTTGTTTGGGCCATGTAGGCTTGTATGTGTCTTTCTAGTCATAGATTCTTGGGTGGCTTTGACATAATTAATGGTACAGCTTTGAATTCATAGGATTTCTTTAAAAATATGGGTGAGGTGGCAGCCAGTAACATTGCGCTATCCAGAGACAGAGCTTTTATTTTTTATTTATGAACAGAACTCATTACTGTTTCAGTAAGCTGCTGGGGCTTCTTTGCATTAGTTGCATTGATGTGAGTGGTGTTCCAGGACTTCAATGAAAAAGAACAACACAGGACATAAAGAACAGCCTGTTCTTGTAGCTGAAATCTTTTGGAGCGTGTCTTATTAACCTTTATTCTAATGGATGGAGATTTGTATGTTATATTTATTCAGGTCTTCATATTTTCTCCAAACCTCATCTCTGATAACAGGTTTTTTAGCAAGGCCACCTTGCTTTATCAAAGGCCTTCAAGAGATCTAAGGATGGCAGTGGACCTTTGGTTTTTATTCTGTATTACGAATGACTTCCATCATTTGTCTGATTGTATCACTTCGTTGTCTACTGCATACGAATCCCATTTGGTCAGTGCTTAGAGCTGAGGGAAGATGGCTGCTTTTCCCTGGGTAAAAGTCTTTGAAAATGTTTTCACATCTAGAGCGGGGTTGGGCCCTCCAAAGAACCTAATTTTTCGTAGTGGTATATATATTGTTATATATTATATATTATAGATCACATATTATATTCAGTTTTGTCTAAACCATGACTGCAATAGGAACAGGTTCCAGTTGGGTTCTTTTTTTCCCCTCTGCAGGAGTAACTGCTCTTCTTTTACAACTTTATTTGTTCTTGGGATTTTTTGCGTTGCCAGTAATTGCTTTTGACCATTTTCCTCTTATGCTTCTCCTACGGCGAGGCCTACAAACACGTTTACTGAGCGTGGAGTGGAAACAGCTTATACTAGGGGGAAAAAATCCCTTCTTTTCCATTTCTGTGACTCCTTCTCCCTTGCCTCTAAAGTAACAGCCTTTAGGAGCCTCTTCCGCTTGACATCCCAAAACTTCCCCTGTCCTACCCAAGTAACAGTAAATTTTGAAGAGGTTTCCCATTTCTTTGTTCTCATCTCGTGCTCTTTTATACAGTAATATTTTGTTTATCGTTGCCGGGCTACCTAAAACCGCACTCAGACCGCTGGTACAAACTCCTGTGGTTTCCTCCCTGAGGAGCTGAGCTGTGGCCAGAGCTTTGCCAACGCACCAGTCGTGTCCTTATCCCACCAGACTGTGGTTTAAACTTTTCTTCGGTGGTGGCTTCTGAAATGTTAGACTTTATTTTGCCCGTTCGGGATGGTTTTATCCTTTTTAACACCCTACTCTCTCACTTGAGCCCCATCCCATCTGCAGGGAGCTCTCCTGCTGCTGAGCTAGCCGTGCCAGCTCTCAGCCCCCTGCTTATGAGGCAGTGCCGGAGTTGCTCTAATTGTCCCTTCTTAGGGGACATGTAATTAAATATTTTTCCTCCTGTTGGACAGGGTAATTGTTGGGGGGAGCAAAAAAGTTGGGATCTGAGCAGTTAGCATCAGGAAATACATGAGTTGAGGGTATCAACAGAGCCATAGATGAACAGCAGAATATTGCTGTAGTACATTATATTTGACATTTTACTGCTGTGCCTAATAACGCATTCTTCACGTCATGTGCACCAGTCGTGTTGCTTCATTATTTTAAGATTTAGAAGCTTTTGTTTCTCGAACTAAAACCCATGTTTCCAGTTCCTCATTATGGTGCTGGTTTAATTGCATTATTCCTCTCATTGTGAGATTGAATATGGCTATTCAGCTAGAAAAATGCTGCTAGAATAATGTAAATGGCCAAGCTTGGGTCTTTCCAAGGTATTTAAAATTCTATTGCTGTTCCCATAAGCCACAGACAGTGGATTATTTTTCATGGACAGACAGTACATCCTTCTCCTGGGGTTTTCATGGACAGACTGTATAAAATGGTAACACAATGAATGGGGCACCTGCCATCCTCTATCAGCTGCCTAAATCAGCTGTTTCAGACAGAAATTCAATACGATAGAATATGTTTCAAATAGATTTTCAGGTACAAGGTATAACAAGGAATTTCAAGAGTAGTCGTGATACATTTGCACCACGATAGCTTTAAAGACATTTATGTTGCTTTAATGAAGATGTAGTTAAGATGCTTTCAAACCACCTTCAAAATAATAAAATGACTTTGGTACTCTGAGGAGCTAAGAATAATATCATATTATTATTGTATTTGATTATGATGGTGTCCAGAAGTCTTAGATATTGTGCTGCCTGTTGGATAAAATATTACCGTTTTAGTGAGGAGCAAAAGGAGCATCTTGTTCTAAAGAGCAGTTTGGGGATGGAAAGGAAGAGAAGGTTTTGCCTGCAGGAATAAAACCCTTCCCAGTAATTTTATTTCTATGCTAAGTAAGCGTAATGATGAACTATAAACAGATTAGCATGTCATAATACTTTACATGCTAACATCATGGTATTTCCGTAGGCCGCAGTGCTGTTTACCCTAGCCTGTAAAAACCTGCCGCACGCATTCCTGAGCAGCCCAGAGTGCTTGTGATTTATATTGTCTCTTGTGTTTAGTTTTCCAAACTTGGAATGAAAACCCAGAGATTAAATCTTGAAGCCAAATTTCAGAAACAGGCTTCCTACCTCAAAGGAAATTGAAATGCAACACGGAGGTGCTGTGGAGGATTCAGCGGTTTTAGTCCGGAGCTGTATTTGTTGGGATGCAAAGCAGTTAAAATTGTGACCGTGGCTTCTCTGCCAAAGTGCTGTAGACAACAACACTGGAAATCCTGGCGTGGCTTCTTTCCCACTTTGTGCCCGTTTTGATGTTTCTCTTCCTGATGGTAAGATATTGTCTAGATTTTCTTCTGAAATAATTTTAAAATTAACTTTATGGGGTGGAGTTACATCGGTTGTTGTTGGGCAGCTCTGGACATCCGTCTGCCCCTTCCCATTTCTGAGTATTCTGAATTTCTGCAAAAAAACCAACCCACTTGATTGAGACATAAATCTTCTCTAAGACAGCATGGCAAGAATCAGTGAGGCTCAGAAGAGCTTAGGTTTTGCACGTACAAATCACAGTTTGTCTTTTCCATTTCTCTATTCCCATCCAATACACTCAATCCTGATATACTTAGTCGTTAAGTACATCTGCAGGAACTCCTTCATCCTCTTCTAATGAAACAGATCCTTTGCTGATCCTTAACCCAAATGAAAGGGAATTGGACAACCGGTACTTTGCGCACCAAAGTACCAAAGTCTCACCTTTCAGGAGAGACTCTTGCTCCCTCCTGGAGAAGGCTTTGTGAGGCCATTGACCTCCTGCAAACGTGAGCTTGAATCACCACACTATTAGACACCCTCAAACCCAACTTGATGCTGTAAAAATATCCCAAAGTTTCTTAACTTGCTTTCCAGGAGGAGGTTTAATGATCCAGAAAATTAAGAATATTCACAGTTTGTCAATAAAGAGATATTTTAATTTTAAATGCTCATACTTCGTTTCCCTCGTAGCCTTTAGCATAAGCATAGACCTTTGTCCCCGAACACTGCATGCGGTATAGATGTCCTTTACAGATGTCCTTGTCTTTGGGCTTATATTTCTGCCACGCCCCTGGTTTAGATCTGACTCTCTTAAACAGAAAAGCGTTCTTTCATGCATTAGAGGGCACGCACAACACGAGGTTCTGTATAATCCTGCCAAAGAAACTAGAGGCTGTTACTGAATCCCTCTCGCTATGAAAAAAGAATGCCAGTGCCTCTGGCTTTCAATGAATATATTTTCCAGCATCACTGAAGGGCATTATTCGGGTCCTCCACAGCATCGCTGTCATTTGTCTGAAGCCTTTGTCGTACAGTGTAACTCTTGTGTGATTGAATAGTTGATGCCAACAATGTAAAAGGTCCTGCGAATTTATGGAATCTTTCTGGACACATGCACCTCACTCTAAATAATGCTTTATTACATCAACATGAGCATAAAGCTGTATTAAAAGAGAGGTAGAGTTATAGGAAGCACTCACGTAAAACGTGCCAGAATGAATCACGTCTGGTCAGGTTTATTTCTCTGCCTCTTGGTTTATTCTCAAACTGTGGCACTTCAAAGAGGGATTGGGGTTTTTTAATTATTATTTTGTGCAAGTCTAGACTCTATATACGGTTGGGTTAAAAGTCATTTTTATCATAACCTGATGTTTTTATTTTTTTTCCCTCCTTAATTAGGGCTAAAAAGCAACTTGAGTATAAGTTTGATATTACAGCTGTTGTTTTACTCTGTGTAAGGTGCAGTGTAGCGCATCCCCTCGTCCCTGAGCAGCAGAATCGGTGGGGACAAGCCACGTTTCTAATTCCCCCGGTGTTCTTGCTGCAGTATGCTGGATTGATTACTGTCTAAAAGTGGTGGTTCTTTTGTGTGTTTTAAACATACGCTGTCCCCTGCAGTCCCAGACTGCCGCCCTATTCGGAGCTCAGGCACCTGGTGTTAACCAGGGCACCCATGAAGGAGCTGGGGAGGGAGTCGCAGGGTGCTGTTTAATTACTTGGTTAAATAACAGCTTGTGCCTGGGATACGTTTAATTTCTGCGGAACTTCATTTAAAGCATGAAAAGTGCATGAGTTTTTGAGAATTACCCTTAACGTAAATGATTGGGAAATGTAACTGTGTTTTAATAGAAGTATTTATAACTGAGAAGTAATTTATAATTGCACGAGCAAGGTGCTTGCCTGTTCCACATAACCTGCACGGACATGTGCAAACACAAACACACTTTTTTTTTTTTTTTTGCATTTTCTTCCTCCTTTTCTTAGAAAGTTGACGTGTAATCACAGAAAGAATGACATAAATGTTCATGTTTAAAGAAAGAAAATATGCTTTGCATTAAACCTCCTCATTTCTGTGACTGAAACACAGGACGTTTTTGCTGAAATAAGCTCCCAACAGAACGGGTGTGAATAACATTCCCAGAGAGTGAAAAAAAAAAATAGCATGCCCAAGTTATTTACTTTGTTTTAATGTGGGTATGTGGGTTTCATCTCCACTATTACAAACATCATACCCATACTACTGTTGGGCTGACGAGTTGTTAGAGCACAATACGGTGGTATCTTTCATGAATTATTTCAACAGACGATGGTGGTAAACAGAGCTACACAATCTTCTCCATGTGAAATGCTGGGTCAAGAGTTTTCATACGTAAATGCCCGGAACACCCTCTGCTTTCAGCAGTACATCTTTATAAACTGATTTATCATGCGTGGAGGAGCGTTTCACAAATGTATCCAAAACCACCCAAACGCACGCTGCTCTCCTCGCCCGCTCTCCCTAGGAGCCTCACCGTAGTCCAGACGCAGAATTTAGCTCAGTGTCCAACTTCTGTTCCCAGCTTGAGAAAAGATCTAATCCTAACTTAGTCCCATCTATTTTCCTTCTTTATTTTACTCAATTTTTTCTGCAATCGCATGACAACTTTCTTCCCTGCTGCCCAAGATCTGGAAGAACGCTGGAAATACAATATTTAAAGTCTAATTCTGTGAGGTAGGGTAATGCCAGGTTAAACGTTAACTTGCAAAGATGTACCTATGAAAATTTAGGGCTAATTCACTAGATTTAAGTATTGGGTGGAAAAATGATGCTGTGCACCAACTTACTCCAATAATTTGGCAAGCCTAAGGGGCAAATGGAGGTAGAACTGAGCACACAAAACGCAGAGAACAAGAGCACCTTGCTCAGCCTCTCTTCAGTGACTTCTTATTGGTTTAAAAACCAAAAATCTTATAAATTTGAAAATCTCCCTAGACATTTAAGTGAAAGACAAAGCAGGGAGTGTTTTTCTAAAACTATTCTGAAATAGTTGGAAAAGAGGGAATTAGTTTGTTTGCAGTAGCAGGGTTCCCTGGCTTATACAATTGTGAAGAAGTTCTCTACTTGGAAATAACGTAAAGAGTTTATGTTTCATAATTTTTCTTTATTGCGGAAATATTTTATGCAAATATTCAGGGGAGGAAGATGTTGCCAGATGGAAATGCACTAGTTGTGGAATTTTTCCTGGCACTTTTGACAGAATATATAATACTGAATGGCTTTATGCTAATGCTTCGCACTGGAATTCATATTTTATAGCTACTTTGAAATGCAAATTAAAAAAGGTTTCGAAACTGAAAACCTTGCCCTCTAAGAAATACAGTAGTATGCAAAGAAGTATTTAGATATGTTAGCTCCCAAGTATTGCCGCGGCAGGCGTGTAAGAAGATGATTTTTACGCCATGAAATGTGAGCTGGAAATCTTAAAATGCCGCCTGTCCTGCGGGGACTTTCTGCGTTGCTGGGCAAGTGGCATTGAATCAAGCTTTTGAAAAAAGTCATTTCTTTCCAATGGGGCCGGTGGAATATTAAGGCTCCAAGGGTCATTGTAAATACCACGGAATTAATGTGTCAGGTAGTTAGCAATGCTCTGATCGTAAAACTGCCTCCTTGGGTCTACTCACAGAGAGCCGGCGTATAGGATTGGGGTCTCAGATACCAACTAACCTTTCGTATAATATTGCAGCGGCAAATATCAAGATATCAGAGAATCTAATTTCCTACCAGTTACGTCTCCTGTGAGTTACCGCTGAGGTAAAGTTTTATTGATAGTCATAGACAGAAATAACAACTGCAGGAAAGCTAAAAGGCAACAACACTTTATCCACTCACAGCTCAGTCCCGTTTCCACGTCTCTCCATCCTCCTTCTCCGCTCGTAAAATACTGATGTGGTCAGATCTGGCTTAGCATTATTTACACCCTAACATAAAAACTTCTCAAATTAGTAGGAGTTTTTGCAGTAACTGCAGTGAGTTTTCATGTAACCTAATGGTCCTTAATCCTGCCCAATTCTCAGGTCCGGATTTACCGGAGCCGCTGAGGGATTTGTAGCCTCTCCAGCAGTTATTGCTATTGATACCTGTGTTCAGCTTTTCACGGCATCAGTATCCTGGCCCCTTGCTGCAGCACCACCACCACTTCTGGCACTAGAATAAACTGAAATCCCCAATGTTTGGGGAAAAAAAAAAAAAACTATTATAATCCAAAAAGTGGAAAACTACACATAGCACCCAGCAGAGCAGAGTGAAAGTCTGAAGGGTGCGGGAGGTGATCCAAGACTTGGGGGTTTTTGGACTGGCATTCAGCCACTGCAATAAATTGCAATTCATAATCTGCTAAAATAGTGCCAAATCATGGTTGCATTCTCAGTTTAATTTCTAAAACATGTATTTCAGCGATGTGTAAGGGGTATTTTACATGCTGGAAATATTAATGTTCATTGTGTGCATGATTTGCTGTTTCAGTGTGGTGCAGTCAATTCATTCACCGCCAGCGAGCATGCCAAATAAAGAGCTGACAGAAATGAAAGTATATAAAAGTGAAAGGAGCCGTCTAATATTCACCCGTATTGCAGCACAGATTTTCCAATTAGGTCTTGAAAATTGTTTTGCTAGAGCTGAAGTTGCGAACTCCGCGGGCCAGACGCAGAATTTGTACAAATTACTTTGATGTAGAAACTTGATATCTGAGAAAATATGTTCTGCATTTGTTTTTTTCTTAGGAGCCTTAACAGCGGAAAAAGCTGAAGTTGCGTTCGAGTTGGTTCATTGAATTTTTTAAATTTTATCTTATTTTTTTTTTAACAGAAAATAATTAGTGTATTCTCTGCCAATCTGCAGGTGAGGAGAGGGTAGGGAGCTGATTTAGGGACTTGATAGCTACCTGCAGGCACAGGACTCGTGGAGTACTCACAGCATCCCTGGCTGCTGATCAGTAGCGGTTCTTTTCCACAATCGTAGTCTTAGGACAAAGCCAGAATTCCCATTAATTCTTAAATTAATTCTTCAATAGCTCAGATATCAACAGAAGGAAAGACCCACACCCCGACTCATTTTTTCATAGCAAAAGCGTTATTTTGTACATCTGATCAACCTCAGCTAATCAGGAGCGACTCATGCTGCATCCAACACATTCGAGGTAAATTAGGGATCACCATCTGGCAGAAAGATTCCCTTAAAATTGTTCTCCCTTTTTAATTGAAATATGCTTTAATTAAAAACAGACGTGTTGTGCGTCAATTATTTTAGTGACAACAATTTCCAGTTTTGGAGGGACATATGCACCAGGAAAGGATCTCTGCCTTTTCCCTTGGGTAATGCTCTGCCAGCTCGGGACAAGCATGGAAATAGCATCTTACGCTTCGTTAGCATAATATGTAAAATAATCAGTGACCATTTACCGGAACCCAAACTAAAGAGAACGCTAGGGATATTATTAGTAAGAAATTATACTTTTGTGTTTTGCAATCTCGCGATCAAGATTGCATGAGGTTAAAAGTGATGGGGATGGATTCCCAGTACTCAAACTGGCTTTTTAAGGGTGTAGCTGCATGGGGGGAAAAATGTACTTTGGACACAAACTAGGCACAAAATTATTCAGATTGTTCGACATTCGCAGCAACCAAATGTGTGGGGTTTTTTACACATTTCATTAATCATCGACACGCACAGTGGCTGCTGCTGCCCACACAAATAATAGCTGTACATGTAAATCAGGCAGAGAGATAAATGCGTGTTCTGACGTGCACAATTTTCAGAAAATCTCCTCTCGTAGGTCTGAAGCTTTGCAAGAAGCTGCCCATCTCAGGCTGGCGCGGGATGTCGTAGGGAGCATCAGCTGTAGGGAAAGCACTTACGTGTGCACGTGTGTTTTTACGTACGGTAGGAATATGCCCCCTCGCTCATGTGTAAATTACTCTTCAACGAGCCACGAAAGCCTGATCCCATCTCACCCAAATTTTGATGTACGTGTGTTTCGTGACTGATACTCCAAGAGGGTTTGGGACGTACCAAGGCTCGTGTGGTGTTGTCCTCTGAGCTTCGGTAAAGGCAGCCGGATTCCAGCAGCACAAGCACGCTTTCAAACGCGCCGTCGTTCGTCCTTGTCTCACTCGACCAGTTGCTCATTCCCCAAGTTTGCTGGGCCGTGGTCATCGCGGCGTTAATTAATGACGTACAGCTCAGAAGACAGGCCAAGGCTGATGGGGAGGGGAGGCTGCCCACTTGCTGTCAGTGCAGCATATGTTTCCAAGGCAAGTGCTTTAAGCAGTTACCAGCTTATTTTAACAGTTCATTTTGAGAAAGACTAAAATATCCTTAGTTGTGCAGTATTGGCTTTATTTATTGTTGGTGGCACCAGAGTCATGAAATAAAATGGTCTAGATATCATAGCCTTGAAACAGATTTTTAACAGCTGGCAGATGGGATTTATTCGTTCGTAAAATGCTGATTTATAGCATCTGGGGAAAAAATGACAGAAAAGATGAAAATCCAATTTGTCCATCAAGTATCCTGGTGCAAACAACAGATCTACTGGTGAGAGAGAGGGGAATTAGGGTTGTTAAAAGCAAAGCTATCATAGTTTAATGTCCATCACCATAGCTGGCAAGGTTTGAAGGTGGTTACACGTAGGCAAATGACCCTCAGATCTCAGACACCTTCCCTGTTCTTCCTCTTGTGCAAACAGTACTTCTTCTTCCCATTTCCCAGGAGGGCAAAGCTAACAAAAAAATGAGCAGGAATACATTTAGAAATATTCTCTGTTTGAAAATACTTTCTAGTTAATCACTTTGGACCTTCGAACTATTAAGATATTCAAACACTAACGAGTAACTTATTCAATTTACTTTATAACTTCTGTTTTGAAGGCATTTTATCCGTGTTAATAAAAAAACGATGAAAAAAAATAATAATCTGACCCTGGAATAGAAAGTTCCATGTGGCCTTTCATAGTGAACATTTTGCAAGGCAGAAATGAATTGAAGAGTTAACTTTCTTAATATGGCGCTCTTGAATTGTCCCTGTCCCAGTGCTTGGAATTACACCCAGCTATACCAGTTTAATCCAAGCTGCTGACTTCAAAAATGATAGCACCGACCGATACCGAGGTGAGGCTGGTTGGGGTTGGAGCTTAGACACTAAGCAAGCCCTGCATCCAGCACTAATTTCACGGTAGCTTTGTGGTTGATGCTGATTGATAATTTCTAATTTGGCCAAACGCTGCTTTTTCATAAAAATATTGGACCTTTTTTTCCTCTCTTTCATAAAGTTCTGAAACACAGGACGTGAATCAGTGCCATTATACACCAATAAAACTCTCTCAGTACTCGAGCAGGCTGACGAGATGACTCAGACAGCGAGAAGTAGTTATATCAGAGCGGAGTGAGCAAAAGGCATCCGTCTTGTCATCATTCCTCAAGCGAGTGATATTATGTGTCATCAGATTGGGCTTCCTGAAGAACACTGAAATTCGTTTGCCAGGTGCAGGCTTTGGAAACTCGGAAACTGCCTTTGGAGCCCATTTCTCACCCGATACCTGCCCCTCTCTCCCCTGCTCCCCTGAGCGCTCACCTTGTCCTACACCTCTCCATAGGGATTTCTTCCCTCACCTACTCTCAGTCACCAGAAAGTCAATTTGGTAAACAAAATTGAAGCTGGGGTTTTAATATTCTTGAATATGTTTGTTATATGAAGATTTGTACCTTTTTTTTCGTTTCTGTCTGCAAAATACTTCACTATTTTCACTGTGATTGATCGTTTCAAAGTTGAAAAGTTTTGCCTTTAGTACATAAGCACTAAAGTCACGGTACACCAGAAAAAGCAAGCCGTCTGCCTGCGACATCCTTGCGGTGGGCTGAAATGTGTTCTGTGAATTGCTTGGAAAATTGCAAATCATGAAAACCGTTATAAAAGTGAGATTAATGGAAATAGCGCGTAAACAGAAGAGGTTTGAGTAATTCGGATAATAAAAATCTCTCCTCATAGGCCAGAGAGCTGCAGTCAGGAGCATCCATCTGCTGTCCCACCACTTGCCCTCGCTGCTGCCCACCGGCTCCCCCGCAGCCCTGGCAGAGGGATGCTGCGGGCTCCGGGTCTCTAAATGAGCTCCTGGAGGTGCTCTCCAGCCAGCATCTCTCTAATTCGGTGATCCTTGAGAGAAACCCGACCTTTCGCAATGACTAATAGCTAAACTTCCTACACTTAAGTAGCTAAATTAGATGATGTGCAAGCCTTGCTCAGTGCAGCTTGGTGATTAGGACAAAGAAAGCGGAACTGGAAATCATTGCTTATTAAATATTTCCCCTGCGCAGTAATCTAAAAAAGCTGAATTTTGAAAACCAGCTGGTTTAGGAGATCAGCAGACTGGCGTGGAGAGGGAGAAGGCGCAGTGAACCTCTCCTCATCCTAGACAAGAAGCCTAGAAAAATGTTTCCACAGTGATACTAAAATCTTAATAACCTGTCAAACGTGCTGCTCAGAAGACATTTGGAATGAAAAATAGTTCCAAGATTTCCAGCTGAACAATGCAGAGTTCATTATACATCCATCAAAAGCCAAAGTGAAAGTTAATTTACCTCAAGTCATGCTGCTGCTGAAAGCCAGAGCTTACTTTTTAATTTTAGAGGAGAAAACTGGTAGTTTCAGCCACGGCTTTCTAACCGCCCACGTTTATAGGTACCATAGCAGCAAAATCTGAGCAGGGAAAGATAAATCTTACTGAGTGGCCAAACACTGGAAGGTGTATTACATCTAAAATAAGTGTTACCTAAACACAGACACTGGGGAAAAAAAAAATAAAAAATAAAAACACAGCCCTGTGGACTACAAGCATGAACTGCTTAATCGACCCGGCAGGGGTAACTTGAGAATTGCACCGCTTGGGCAAATTTTTTTGGACAATCTGATCAGGAGAAACGGATCCTGTAACATACGGTACACCGGGACCATGCAGAAGAGAAACCCAGAGGTCTGCAGTAATAAGGCAGTTTTGTAGCGTGCCCATAAACCTCGCTGCATCTTCCCGGCGGCATGAGCCCCGCAGGGAGGGCGGCCAGATTTCACCTTGCTATAACCTGATGAGTCGGCCCCAGGAGTTGCTGCTGGCCTTCAGGAAACCCGGGCACGTCCGTTGTTGGTATTTTTGGGTGTCCTTCAAGCTATCAGACAAATACGAGTTGTTCTCGAGGAGTTTTTCTCTGAAAATAGGAAATCCATGCCTTTTCCTAGTGCTAAGCTCACACAGATGCTCCCTCAAGCTTTGCATTTTTGCCCATCGTCACCATGTTTGACTTGTGAGCTGCCACTTTGTTTTGTGGGAAGCTGATGTGGTCACAGAAATATTCTTGATTTTTTGGGGGGGTGACATGTTCATTTATAATAAGGACCTTTTAGCAGGCCTGCTGTTGAAGACAAGATAAATTTCCGATCCAATTGGAAGATGGTTTTAGTGAGAAAACTAAAGCTACAAGTAGACACGGCCCCTTGGTTATGCCATGAACGGCAGAAGATCTCCGAATGCTTTGGTGCAGTAAGGCACGATGATAACTTTTGCGAAGGAAAACTTTAACGGGGGTGGCACGGGCAAATTGATGACTGACTTACCTTTTCATGTAATTAAAAGCTGCTATCTCTAAAGTCTTTGGCAGAGAACAAATTAGGCGGGTACCTAGAATAAGAAAGAGCCATTACTCTTAAAGCAGGAGGCTGCATTTCTCAAGTGCACAAGCTGTTAATTAGAACGTGGAAGCTAATTTAATGAAATGGGGGAAGCTTAAATTAAGATCTTTCAACTAGGGATGAAATGAGGAAATCTGAACTCCTTCTGAGAATGTACAAAAGGCATATCATTGCCGAGGCTGTGCTTTCCCATGAACACCCAGTTCCCAGGGGTTTGCTCCAGAAGGACATGGGGATGGTCACCCCGAGGGCCACCCGTGCCCACGAGGACACCCTAAAGAAAAGGGCAAATACCCAGAGCAAGGTTTCCTCCTTCATTTCCACCTTTTTCTCACCAGCTTCTGAGTTTCTTCTCCCAAGACGGTTGCTCTTTATTTGTACGCATGGCACACAGAGGTAGTTAAACATAAGATCAACTCTCTTATTACGGTTCTTGTAGGAAAGGTGCAAATTAAGGGCTTGTGCTACGCGTTGCATGTGAATGACAGATAGATCCTGTCTTCGGCTCTTTTTTTTATAATGAAGATATTCGAGTAAGTAGCTGATGTAGCTCCAGCGCGCTCGGGATTAGGTACAGCACACGCTATATTCCAGAGATGAGCGGTGACTCATCCCCACCGCTGCAATAATTATAGTTCAGCCAGGAAAGATGTAACAGAATTAATTCAAGAATGTTTAGCCTGAAGGCATCTGACAGTATTTAGAAAACGTGTGAAATGTGTTTGCTTTGGGTAACTTTTTTAGAAAGAAGGCTTTTTGTAGCTTGACTAATCTGAGCGGAATGACCTAAAAAAACCCCCCACAACCAAACCCAAGTTCCCAGGGTGCCCCAAACACCCCCTAAGATAGCCCAAGGGAATGGAGCACCACCAGGTGTACTTTGCTGTGTATTTCGTTGTGTGGTGGAGGAACAGGAGGAGGAGGCTGACCCCACTTGTGCCACACGGACCATGAGCATTTCCCACCTACCCAGCCCAAACCCAACTATTTTTGCTGGGTTTTAAGGGGATTTGCCATCCTCTGACCACACTGTGAGCAGCAGCCTGGGGTGGGCTCTGCCTGCATGCCCCTCGTGCAAGTAAGTACATAATAAATACAATTAAGTACATAATATCTACAAAAGTCTTGCCTCCACGCTGTGTTTTTTTGTGCTAGACGCTTCCCATTTCCTACGTCAATTGGTTGATAACCATCTTTGCTTTGCTACTCATTAAAAGGATCGTAATTACACAATACATGGAGCACAAAGCCTTGTCTCATCGGCCTCCAGACAACGGAAATAGGTGATAAAATGCATTAAAGCCTTCACCGGTGGTGTTTACGCATTTACAGCGGTGGTTGTGGTCTCCAGCGATAGAAAAGGCAATAAATAAAAGCTATTAGGATTGTTCTTTTCATTATCATATGATTTTTATAGCCTTTGGTGTCTTAACCACCCATGCATAAAATTGACTGATATGACTCGTAATTACTGGAAATAACTACTCTTAATTCTTCTGGCTGATATTTAAAGCTTTATCTGGGATCCCGATGGGCTGTGGCACCACTGCTCTGTGCTGCACTAACCCGGGCACGATCCTGAGCGTGGGAGCGGGCGAGGAGGGGGCACATCTCCTCCCAGCAGTGAGACCTTGCCTGCAGCACCGAGCTCACGCAGCTGGAAGAAGCAGCCAGAAAGAGCGTGCAAACATGCAAGAGCCCTCAGGGGTGGGAGAGCAGGACTGCAGTGGCATGGCCCGTGGGAGAAGCAGAGTTTGGGTCAGCCGGTGGCATGGTAATTGATAGCTATTCATAACGTTGATGGATGTGTGTGATGGGGAAGCTGATGGCGTTGCAAAATGCAAAGGGAGATGGAGACGGCTGCGCTCAGGGCATTAGTCACGTTTAGAGAAGAGTCTTGGGGAGGAGCGGCTGCGTCTTGTTGCGTACAAGATCTGAAGCTGAGTGCTCAGGATTTACTAGCTGTCCCTGGAAGTGGGGTGGAAGAATTAATTTTTAATAAAAAGTAGGTTTTCTACCAAGCAAGCTGCTTTATGTGTGTATTTTCCACTTTCCGTTGAAAATTCAAGATCTGGTTGTTGGCTTTTTAAAGAAAAGTCACGAGCGCAAATAAACCCCCTGTTGTTGGCTTGTGTCTGTGCGGTGACTGGGCCACCAGCGTCCTTACTGGGGCCTCACTGCACCAAAAACAAGCGCAGGGGAAGGATCTTGTCCCTTCCTTTGTGGAAGGGACGGCAGCAAGCCGGTCCCCTTCCACGCAGGCAGGTACCAGCTTTCCTGCCTGCAGGGATGGGCAAGGACCTCGCTCTTCTTTTTTCCCACTGGCCAAATTCTTCCATCTCCAGTCTTCCCTAGGAAGTCTCCTTGCCTTGTTTTTGGAGTAATTGTATCTGAAGTAAAATTTTGAGACGTTTTCAACCTGACACCTTCCAAATTTAAGTCAGGGCCCTACGCTGGAAGAAGGGTGAAGCCTCCATCAATTCTCCCGACAGAAGGTAATTCTTTGTCGTTGCAAACTCATCCTTAGGTCTGTTTTATGGCTGATGAAGAAGATCTGATCATTCTAAATCATTGATTTGTTTTCAGCCTATCTGTGACTTTGATTTGATGGCTCTAGCTTTCCATCTGAGTAAAACTGCAATGCATTAGCCAGATAATGAATTTGCCTAAATGTAGATTTATTTATTTAACCTTCTTAAAATGCAATCCAAGGAAAAGTACCCAGAACTGATTTATTCTGCCACGAATCATCAACTCTGAGCTTGCTGATAACCCTAAGGAGGAAAAGTGCAAGTCACCAAGCTCTGCTTCCCCGGGAGCCCCCAGGAGGTGACATCGTTTGGGGGCAGCAGGGACACCAACGCATCCGCTGAGCTGCGGGGTCAGCCTGGCGGGCCCCGGGACTCGCCGAGCTGTAGGGGAAGGGCTGCACGTACCGCCCTGTCCCTCCTTCCACCAGCCTGGGCTGGGCAAGGTGGGGGTCTTGTACGGGGGGCACGTACAATACTGAGGTTTGGTTTACCTTGGTGGGGGTTTTGGGGGATTGGGTTTTTGGGGGGGATTTATTTTTAATTTTTGCTCTTCTGTCACGTTCCCTACTGCTTTATTCTTCCCCGTAGTATATTCCCAGGGAACGTTACATATGCATAAGGAAAACCAGAAAGGCGGCTTAAATCTGCAAAGCTGTGAGAAGTGCGTTTTAGTTTTACCTTTCACACAATCAATCACGCCTTTAAGTGTAGAAATTGTTACAGAGCAGCCCGAGATAGACAGCGCGATTTTTTTTCTGCTTTAAATGTTTCTCAGTTATACAGTATTTTATGAAAAAGCGGTGTCTCGCTAGGCAACATAAGGAATGTGGAGACGTACTTTAAGGAGTTTATTTTAACCGTTATGCATTTAAATTGTTCCATTAGAGTGGACATGCTCTCCCCTCTGCCAATAAAGATCAGTCTTAAGAGAGCAATGGAGGCTCTTCAAGGAGTTATTTTTGCTATTTCGAAGTTTAATCTGCTGCTCATTTTATGAAAACAATGATTTTATACAAATGAAGCAGCCTTCAGTTTAACCTTTGTGGCCGTACGTTTATTTTCTACGATTGCCATGGGATGTTATTATCTATTATTACAGATTTACCGAATAAATGAGTTAGCAGCAACCTGATCAGGCCCTCAAGGCACTGTATGGATCCAGACTTCTTGATTACCTGCTCTTCATTGCTCTCTATCAGCCAGCAGCAGTCACAAGGACACGAGCGGCTCTTCTGAGCACTGAAAAATAGAGGTGGGGTACACGACACTTCCCTGCGATGGCTTTTGTCAATGTATGATGACAACAAGAGCTGAAAGAAGAAAAGGCAGGGCATTTAGATGCCTGTTGTGTTCAGTCCTGCTTCCATTTCTAAAGGATTGAAGAGAAATGTAAAGATAAGTTGAAATACTAAAAACCTCTTACAATAAGTTATATGATCCTAAAAAACGTTAATACCTGAAAAATACCTCTCAGAAAGGTCGTCTAAAGCACGACTCATCACAAGAGGTAATACCTGTGGGACTCTGAAGCACGGCTGATGCCAGAGACCAACCATATTCACCGTGTTCTCCAGAGGACCTAAAATCTTCCCGGTTCCTTAGTAAATGACAGCTGGGAAATAGCTACGGAGACTCTAAGTCATCATTGCAACACTTATTTCTATAAAAGAGAACAGGAGAGAAAACCAGTTGATATTTCCAATTGCCACTTACTAAGATATTAGTAAGCTTTAAAGCAGTTGCTGGCAGAATCCAGTATTTTAAAAAAAAAAAAATAATCAAACCTGCCTAAATAGCATTTGTTCAGTGATGGCCAGAGACTGCCAGAGCAGTTCAAGGCAGTTGGATAAATCACGCACAGCAGCCCAGCATCCAGGAGCCCCTCTCAGATTTGGATGATCCCACTGCTTTGCCTTTACGTTGTTCACGACGATTTGTGTAAAAGCGAGGTACAAAGCCTGCTGAGACCCTCCAAAAAATTTCTAATGTAAAACTCCATAGAAAAACTTCTAAACTAAGGAGGAGATTAAAGCAAGATTTATTAAAATAAGGGAAAATCCATATTTTTTATTGTTAAAACTTGTCCAACCCAGTGTCATATGTAACATCGTGGCAGTTTCAAGACACACAGAGGACGCACGTACCTGCATGCACGGGCACGTATACACCCGCTTACGCACCTCCTAACCTCCCTGATGATTTCTTTTATCCCTCAGTTTTCAGAGACATTTTAAAGTCCTTTAAATCTCTCAGTGCACGGGAAGGAGTTCGTGCTGTACCAGCCAGCAAGTGTTTTAAAAAATAGGCGTCTGAGCATGCCCGTGCCCTGAAGACACAGATTTCTGCGGAGCCGAGGGAAATAGCACTCAATTCATGGGACTTTGGGGCCTTAGCAACCCAGGGAATGCTAATTACTGTGCATCCAGAAAAGGCTCTACTTGTAAGTCCCTTTTCAAAGCTCATGTTCCCTCCATGCCTGGTAGCGTTAGCTTTCAGACGAGTATTTTGTTAAGCTCGCTGCACTTCGTGCTTAAGACAGCTTGTCTTGAAGCCAAGCGAAGGTGAACCTGCGTGCTGCTGGTTTATGGCACTTCCCAGGAGGTTTGTTCCAGATTCAACAGTCTTTTTTAGGAGAGCTGCTGTTTGTAAAAGTGGAAGCACGGCAGCTTTTTCCAGGGAAGGTGGAGGGCATGGGTGAAGGTTGTCCATCTGGGGCTGGAGGAGGGGGCTGGAGGAGAGGGCTGGCCCTTCTCCTGGCCTCCGTTGCTGCTCACCTAGCTGAGCTCATTTAGAGTATTTTGACCAACAAGTCAAATATTCTCCTCTGACCCTTCTGACCACGGCTGGTTTGTTCTGGCCGGCGTTAGGTGAAAGGCTGTCCCAGCAAGGGTGTCCTGCGGTCTTCTGTTCGCCTCCATCTGTATCAAACGTAAATTCACCTTTCCTGTATTCCTCTCTGCAGCCTATTAGCATTATCACTTTTTAAACTACCCGAATTTTCCCTTTCTACCTGAGAAGCTATTTGGAAAACATATTTGCTTTTAAGTATCTACATCTCTTGACTTGTAGCTCTAATTACAAATAATGATTTCATGGGGCAAGTTGAAATGATCATCCTGGTGACTGAATTGCAAGGTTCAAACGGCCAAGAGCTCTGTCTTACCACCTGTAGCAATTTCAGGAAAAGAAAGTGTAGAATTGCATTAAGTGATCATTCCCATCACTGTAAGACACATGGTGGCATCCTTTGTGTTCTCCCAGCAGACATCTTCATGGCAAATAGGGCAAATTTCACTGTGGACACTTGGCCCGTGATCTAAGCTTGTCCAACATCAGCCCGAAGGATTGAATGATTTTTATGGTTTTTTTCCCCAGGAAGGAGTGCTCTTTTGAGATGTGGTGCAAGGAGATGTGCTGACCTTTGAATAGGGAGGATTAAGGCAGGACAGCTTTGATTATTGGTTGTCTGGTTAAGCTGGAAAACAAGATGAGGTCTTGTTTGTCAGGGGTGATACAGATAAGAAGCTTTGAATTTGATCACATGGCAATAATTTGGGATGATTTGAAAACAAAAATTCATCACCAAAAACTGTCTAGTTTTGAAAATGTTGCTGTCAGTCTGTGCCAGCAGGGAAATGGGACCATTCAAAACCTTCCACATGTGGGAAGAGAAGGGGGTGAGAGACTGAGATCCCTCAGAAAGCCGGAGCAGCCCGGGGCTGGGGCCACGGGCACAGGGTATACGATGCAAAGACATTACTGCAGCACTTGCTGTGCTGTGTCTTGACCAGAAATTTCCTCTTGGGCTTGAGAACCTTCCTCAATAACAGTTTACAGAGAGGTGCTTTGGTTCAATGTAGCAACATTTAAAAAAAGAGTGAAAACTTCCGTGCTCACCTTGACTCAAAGATATCTCCTCTTAACAAAACCCGTTCGATAGCACCCTCTTACTTTTTGGCTTTGGCAGGACGTGCCCAGCCAGCCAGGCGAAGCAGATGACTCCTGTTGGCATGATAAGGGGTCCCAAGCGTGTTCCCTGGGTGATGTAACCTGACAGCCAGGAGAAAGAGGGAACCGGGTGTCGCACTCATTTAAAGAAACTGGGTAATATTTTTAGAGAGGCCAGCCAATATTAGCACTGCGTTAAGTACTGACACGGCTTAGGATATGTCCCAAAAAATCCAGATCTGGGCATTTACTGCATTTCAGTGCTATCCAATTTTTTCAACGTTTGGACCAACGAATGCTTGTGCAATTCAGCAAATAATTCTGGGCAGAGCTGGTAAAGAGGAGACAAGCATTTAGTCCGTGCTGTTTGTACAGTATTTTGCCAAGGATGGAGCAGAATTTGGTGCTGTCTCTGCCAACCTGCTCCTCAAGCAGAAATGAGTGCTGGGGGGCAGCACAGAGCTGACACCAGGCAAGTTGTGTTGCTTCTCCTTGAAAACTGGTCAAGGATGGAAAAGTCATCTTCCAGGGAGCCAGAGAGATGTACAGACAGACACAAAGAACGATCAATGTTTCTTTCCAAATGATAAAAAATAAAAACAAAAAAGAGATTGAGAAAAAGAAAAAGCGGGGGGAAAGAGAGAGAAAAGAAGACATACATGAAGAGTTATGACATTTCTGTTGCTGTCTACCTTTGCTTTTCAGACTAATTTCTTTCCTAGGGTTATGAGTTTCCCTTAGATGGAGGATATGTATTAAATCAACCTGACGGTTTTGCCAAGATCTTTATTTAAAACCTTACCCCTTAAATTATACAGCAGTTATCTGACAGAAAGATGATTGAATTAATGAGGGATTATTACAATATTCTTGATTTGAAAAATTAGAAAACAACACCTCCCTCTGCCCCCGGGAGATCTGGCTGTTTCATTAACAATTAATAGAAAAAATTGACACTGCGAGAGCTGCAAATCACGCTTACCGTGAATAATATAAAGTAGAGTGTGTTGGACTGAAATATGTTTAAAGTCTTTTCCCATGAACCTGCCAGCTCTCATTTGAAAAACTTCTATGTCCACCCACTATTTTGTCTGACAGTAGATGGAGGAATGGAAACCAGCTAAGTAAATTGTTCTTTTTTCCCCCCTGGTGATAAAAAAGTCATTACCATGAAGACCATTTATCTTTCTGAACAGGAATGGTATTGTTTGTTGAGTTCCTTTTCACATAAGTTTCCCAGGTAAGGCAGTGGCACTTAGGGATGTCCTGAGATACGCTGCTATCTGCTTTTATTTATCGCTTAAATGATAGCGAGCATTTTACTGAAGCCATTCGGCGCAGACCTGAAACTGGTTTCCTCTGCTGAAAGCTCAAACAATAAGGTGACACCAGAGCATCACACTCGCCCAGCTGACTTCTCTCCTTATTTTAACCATGCTCAGAAAAGCTCCGCTGTAAAATCACCATTAAATTGCCAGTTTGTGTGCCAGTCCTGCCTGCTGCGGGCAGCTGGGAAGGGTGCTGCCCACCAGAGATGGTGTGCTCCAACCCGCCAGGAGGAAAAAATAGATATTATTGTTGTTTGGCCAGATCTCCTTGCATTTTGCATTTGCCCCATTGCATAACTCTGGTAGTAAAGCCTGATGGAGCGCTAGCAGCAAAGGAAGTTGCTGATGAGGTCCATCGTTATTTTGGAGATGTCACCTGATGTTTCTGGGCCCCATAACGGGATATAGCCGTGCTTCCCCCAGTGGATGGGAACAGCAAGGGACAATTCGACTCCTTTTCCTTGGACACCTTTTAAATGCTTGAGTGCAGGGAGCGTGTGCCAGCTGTGGGGGTGAGTTCCAGGGAGCACCGTTACCGCTCCCTAAGCCCAGACCTGTTCTGGCTACGTGGTCCGACACGGCTAGGTGAGGGATGACGGGGGGGTCATTTAATTTGATTTTACATGGTATCGGTGAATCGCTTTCCTTTTCCTCTTCTTAACACTTTACCTATTCTGCCATGCAAATCATTTCTAGTACCTGTCGAAGGAGTATTTATTAGCAGAGATGCGCTGCCCATACGCGGCTGCACTAACACACCCGGGCGAGGGCTATGGCCGCAGTTCTTCACTAAGACAAAGAACTTGATGTGCGGAAAGTGGTGCTGAGAGAAGATTTTGATGGAGCGTAGCCTTCCTGGGCAATTTTAAAAGGCGGTGGGCCATCTTCACATTACTTCTTTTTAGCTGCCCAAGTGCAGTAAGATGTATTTTGAGTAGAGCACACACGCGTGAGCATCACAAGCTGTAAAGACGGTGAGTCCTCCTTATCCTTGCCACAAGCAAATTTGCAGCGGCTGTTGCAACAGCAGAAGGCAGCAGTACCACTGGATCTCCAAACCTACCTCTGTTCTGACAGAAAAGGGACAGAAATGACTGAAACTTAATTTCTTCTTGGTCCCTGCAGAGGGACGGGGCTCAGCAGTTTCTGTAGAGAGAACATGGAAATTTGGCAATATTACCAAACGCCTCCAAAGCCCAAGTCGTGTCAGTTGAGTATTTGGGAAGTAGCTCAAAAATCTGTGAATGAAATGTTCCGTAGTTTCAGCAAATATTGTTACTTATTTATTTTCAAGACTTCCACTGAAGATCTTTAGAAGATTTAAAAATATTTTCCGGGCACCACTTTTATATTTACCATGTATTATTAAATTACCACGGCCTATGGCAATGTTTTCAATCAGCACTTTTAATGGTTGACCGTAAAAACGGCACTCAGGAATTTTTCCGGGGAATTCCTCATGCAGTCAGCTCATGCTGATGCTCGGGTGTATCGATACCGGGGCACGGCGTGTCAATACCTACCTCATTGAGATGTCCCCCGCAACCTAAACGAGAGCTGGAGGCACTTCAAGTACAATATTAACGCTCCTTAAGGGAATAAGCTATAAATCAACACGCTCTGCACATGCGCACACCGTTAACGAGCCGCGTACCATGCCTGCAATAAAAAAGGCTCCTGATTAATATAAAATATTTATTATATTGAGCTGCCAGGCACCCATGCATGGGAAGGCAGCACGGAGGTGGTGGCAGGTAGGACCCTCTCGCGAGCATCTCCCTGCTGGGAGAAAGAAGGGGAAGGAGGAGGTGGATGAAGGGCTGATGTGTTCGCCCCACCGTGCTACTGCTCTCTGCCTCGTCTGTCTGTAGGTATTTACTCTACCATTTTACGTCCGACTGAGCCAGCGGGTCAATTAAAAAGTTATAGACTGGTTTACTGTAATTCACATTAATTAAAATTAGCCTGCTCCATTCCTGTGGTATTCATCATAAAAGCAGTATATCAATACCATATTTTCACTCCAGCATGACGGCTGGTAGGTTTAACTTTTCAGAGGTATTTCTCAGAGGTTTCCTTTCCCAGCAGAGTCCCTTCAAGACGAGAAATACCATTTTTTCTTAGAGCTGCTTTCCTGCTGATCATTTAGCAGCCTCAGAGAGGCAAGACGCGTGTCCCCGGCAGCCTTCCCCGGGGAAGGACTGCATGTCAAAACCGCACACAGCCACTTGGAAACTGCTCCTTTCCTTACTCCTTAAAACTCTCGCATTTCCAATTAAATGAAGCAGCTGCTGAGTTTCCAGGCTGCTGCATCGCGGAGCCGCAGGACCCGGAGACCCTGCCTGGGAGCTGACAGCTGAGTTTTGCCAGGATTTTTACTTTACTGGTTGCAATGCCTTCAGAAAACTTCCTTTTGAGTACATATTTCACAGGGTGTTATTTTTCCTGGAAAAGATTAACTCATTCAAGGTTTGTAGCAAATATTTCTAGCTGCTTGGATGAAGCGTTACCCTCACAAAAAGCGGGGGTAAAGGCGGTGGATGGAGATGCTGGCTGGATTCTCGGGATGCAGGGTCGGTGGAGGAGAAGCTCTGTTGCGCCTGTTTATACGCCCGAGGAGCAAACATCAGATCTTTCTGAAACGTTGAAGAAAGACTGTTCAGATCATCAGATGCACGTGTCCTGGTTACGGCGAGGGTACAACGGGGCGTGCGAGGTGTGGAGGGAGAGGAGACACCACCCCCTGGCCGCCATCCCCCCGCGGGGCTGGTTTGTGCTGCTTGAGTGCTGGTCTCTTATGCGATACGCGTAGCTTTAATCAGGAGATGTGTAATTGGGTTTAATCAAGACCGCTGCGTTTGGTAATAGAAAGGATGAAAATAGTAAATAGAGACGTCAAGTGCAGATTGAACCCTGAGCTATTAAGTGGTGAAATGATTTAGCGGAGCACCGGCTTTAATAGGGAAGCCTGTTGGATTTATAAGGCATTTAAAGGCAATTGTTTTCTGGCAGGGTAGCGGTGGGGGTTTAATGAGCTGCTCCTCAGCTGGAGCAGAGCCATCCCCACCTGGTTAGTGGTGGCGGTGATGGAGGTGCAGGTGCTGATTGGTGCCGTGATGGTAAAAGTGCTGCAGCAGGAGCCTGCAGCCTTGATGAAAAGTGCTCCTTGTGAGGGGCCGTGATTCAGCGGCGCGGGGGGAGAGGCCGCCTCCAAACGCCGGCATGGCTGGGGAAGGTTGCAGGCTTCGCCTTGCGGAATAAGAGCGTGTCTCTGGAAAGCTCAGGTACGGCTTTATGTTTCTGTGTGTAAATTAACCTTCCTGCTCAGGGCTGTGCTTTCTGTGCCCGATGAGGAGGAGTCGAGGCAAAGGGAGGAAGGTTTCCGCCTCTGTAGCGGAGGGTGGGAGCTGCTGGCAGTGCAGCAGCCGATGAACCCCCCAGCCTCTGGGAACGGGACCTAACCTGGGAAAACAAATACTGAATGATCCAGAGGGTGCTGATAGCAGTGGACGCACCAGCTTGTGCTCTGTCCTTGCCAAACCCTGTCCTTGGCCAGAGCGGGGATGCTGGGGAGGGAAGGGGGTCGGGGGGAGGATGACGTGACTGTAACCCCCACGGAGCTCCCCTTGTGAAGAAGCTCCAGAAAAGGCTTTGGAAATAAATACTGCCTTGCTTGCGCCCTTCCCCTCGGTAAAGAAAAGACCCTGGAGGTGGCTGTGGGACTCGCTTTCCCCTCCGGGCTCCTGGCAGGAGAGATGGGTTGTGACCTTCAGCCAGGGCACCCCTACGGCCACCCTGCTCCGGGTCGTAGCTTTGCCGTGCGTTGGCGCGTAGGCAGGATCCTGCCTGTCCAGCCTTGCCTAAAGCGCTTTGTTGAAACAGTTTGCGACTTCACATCTTGAGAGAGATGGAATGTGAAAGCGCCTTCCAAGTCCGCACTTGTAACCCGAATGCAGTGGGGCTGAACCGTACAACTGCCCTCCGGCCCCAGCGCGAGCACACGCGTGCTCTTTGGGGATCTGGTGCACTGGAGGTACAGGAAAAAATGATAACTCTAATGGATTTTTCTGTTTTCATGTGTACAACGCTCTGACGTGAAGCAAATACTCTCCTAGTAATAATTCGGGAGCTTTCTGAGGAAGCCCTACGTTCCCTCCGGTGCAGCGGCGCGTGTCTGTATTGCTCTTTTTTAGAGGATCTCTCTAAAAGGCTTTAAAACTTGAAGTGTAACAGCACAAGTCCTGACTTTATGCAATTGGTGGGTAAAAGAAGTAGTGACAAGCGCCAAACCTGTCTTTAACCTGAAAGATTAAGTCTTTGGGGAAGCGATTATACTGGGGCGATTGGAATTGATGGCACAGAGATTATATTTGTGCATCCAAGAGGTACAAACCAACCATTGTACCGAATTCCCTGTTTGTCTGTGCTCTGAAAATGGTTTTTTCTCACAGCGACAACTGGAAACTAAAGCAGAACCAGCTTCAGTATTTTAGTGAAGTCTCAGGCGATGCGAGCCTGCATGCTGCTTTCCCGCGTAGCTTGCCTTTCCGATAGGCGTAATGAAGACAATTAAGCCTGTTTTCTCCTTTTTTTGTTGTTGCTCACAGCATGGCGAGAGCATTCGAACAGTTCCCGCAAACAAGCTCTTCAATCACGTTTATTGTTCCTTGACGTTCTTTACAGCATCTTAAAACTCGCAGCTGCGTAGCGTGGCGGCTGCCCTGCGCCTTGAGTCTCCGGCGTGCATCAGGGGCTTTGTAATGCCGGCGTCAGAGCTCAGTGAGTTAATTAGTGCTATTAGAAGTTATGGCTCAGGAACTGCTAATCAAAAAATGGTAATGAAATGCATGTTCATTTTTGCCCTTTTTGCTGGTTCGGGCTCCTTATTGTAGGGGAACAGCGCAGTGTGCATCTCTCCGCTGTTTCCAGGTTTTTTGGAAAGAAATGAGGCTTTGCCTACAAATAATTATTGCCACTTTAAGAGGCACAGGAGGAAACAAATCTGTACAACCCCTCAGGCCCCCAAGAAGGGATCTTTTAGGAAGAGGAGGGTGCAAGTCAGCAACATTTCGATATATAAATCCCTGTATTTTAGAAGTGAGACAAGGACCCGTAGTCATGCCTGGGCACGACGTGCAGATGAGAACATTAACTCTTCAGTCCCCCAAAGTTCAGCTGCAGAGAAAATGGTGTTTGCGTATTCACTGCCACGGATAACTGCAATTTTTCACTGGGCAATAGGCTGTCCTCTGTAAAACGGCGGGTTGTGCTCGGAACCGGTGTGACCAAGCGCTGAGGATTTAAACCAGGCAAATGCTGGAGTGCGGTGGGTGGAGATGGGCGGTGGCGCATGGGGAAAGCTGGGGCAGAGAAAGGCAGATGTGGGGTTTGGGGGGCTAAAGATGGAGATCTGCGGTCAGACGTTCCCGCTTGACCTAGCGCTGGGTCCCACCAGGCTGAACACCGTCCCTGGGCCTTCCCTGGACGTCCACGGGACCCTGCCCCATGGTGGCTAAGCGCTTTGGTGGGCAAAGGGGTCAATCTGCATGCAGGTCTTGGGCAGGTTCCTCTGCAACTGTTAACAGACTTTGGAGAAACCGACTGCAGGAATTTTTCTTTAACCCTGGCCTTGGGTGAAGGATTTGTTGTTGAACAAAACTGCCAGAAGCGTATCAGTAACTTATTTTTTTTGCCTGAGTTTTGCTTCAAGCTCACGTTCCTCTGTACCAGCCAGTCCTCCCAGGGATGCAAACGAAAGCTTCAGATAACTTTTGAAAACCTTGTCGTTGGCTGTGACGCGCGCCTATAAATTTTCTAATGCATTAAGTTGTCAGTGCTTTTGCTGGGTATACCTTGAAGACGTATTTTAAGGACAATTGTAAATCTCTGGAGCAGATCAATGTTATTTTGAAATCTGGCGTCTTTGATGTATCGCCGGGTGATGGTGTGGATGTTCCTTACACTAACGCGCAGGAGTACCCAGGCCTGGTGTTGCTCTTATTGAAGTCGATGAAAAATGAACCATTGGTTTTAGCGGCAGAAAGATACGGTCCCTAAAAAAGAATGTACTTTGGGGGAAAAAATCTCCTTATTTCTGTGTTACAGCGGATGTCTAATATTTTATATATATGAAAGAAACCTTGAATAGTTATCTACCCACACACGGCAGCGGTGGGCAGGTATGCGGAGGTTGATTCAGCTCAACGTCATCACCAGTGCCCAAACCTGAAGGATCAACACGTTTTGTGCAAACTACCCCTTGCAGGCCATCCTGGCCCCCTTCGGAGAGCCAACATCCCGAGTGCCCCAGGCCTCTAAAACGGGAGATCAGCATATGTGCTCTTACCTATGGATCATCAGTTTTAGACCACAGCAGATGTTATTTCAGATACTTCTCAACGACATATATAGATTTGTATATATGTATATATTGTAGCGTAAGTAGATTTGACTGCACAATATTGCAGAAAGCATCTGCTGTGCGGTAAAGAAGTCCTAGCAATGCATCTAGCGGGGGAAACAACGCAAAAACTTTACTAGGAAAATATTATACGTATTTATAAGCTTGAATGTAGTTCGTAGATCAGTGTTTAAACAATGGTTATGTACGTGCTGTACGGCATCACGCAGCTTCGAATGGTACAGAGATAAAATAAGCGGTGCTAAACAGGCGGTGGCCGCTGCTTTTAAAAGATCTTTACCGTTCATTAAATTATCTGATGCTGTCATCTAATGTTTTGGGATCGATGATACTCCGGACTGCATTTGTGCTGCTATTAGTTTTTGTTACTGTATTTCCTGTGAATGAAATTTATACTTGTGCTACGTTAACGTCGTTTTGCATGCTGCTGTGCCTGCTGCCCGGGGGCTTGGATCAATCAAACGAGAGAAGCCTTTGCTAGCTCATTGATTTTCGTTTATCCAAACCCAGCTCTTTACTCCGTGCCCAGGTATGGGACTAGTGCGCGTTTAAAGTGTCCGTGGTGCAGGCTTGCTGCTGTGAGCAGGTATTAGCAGCGTGTACGTGATGGAAAATGAAAGCTGAATCAGTTCTATGGTTTTGGAAGGAAAAAAAAAAGAATTAAAAATAATGTGTCACGCCAATTAAGAACTTGTGGGTTCAGTTTGGAGCTCTTAATGCTGTGGGGTTGTGTGGTTCTGCTGGCATCAAAGCTGTGCACTCTGCATCCCTGGTCTCCATCAGCTTGCTCCGCACTGGCCTGAAATGCAGACGATAACCCAAATGCAAAGTACTTATTCTTGCTTAAAAAAAAAACGAAACCAAAACACATTATCAAAGCAAGGTACGGCTGCCTCCAGCTGGACTGCATCTGTCCTTAGGCAGAAGCAATCTGAGATCAGAACTGGCCTTCTCTTGTAGAGCAAAGTGACGTTTTGGGTGCTGCTGGAGATGTCCTTCAGGATACGTAGGACAGCTTCTCCAGCACAAGGCTTTGGACCTTTTTGGGGGGGATGATACGCATCGTCCGGGAGCTCTCTAGTGTGCAGGCACTTGCCCTCTCGCCTCATTTGAAAGTTGCTTTACGGGGGAGCAGGGATGGTACCTGCAGCCCAACCCAGGGGTTGGCGTCATGAAGAGAGATGTCGGTAGGTGGCTGGGCAGCGGGACACCTCCAGCTGCTGTGTGGTTTGTGTGTCCGATAAGGACCACTCGCACTTCGACGACCTATAAACCCGAGACCAAACTCCTCTCCCATGAGGTGGTATTGTCATAATTATCTGGTTCAGCTTTTTTTTTTTCTTTTTCCCCCCTGATATAAAAGTATTTGGTAAATGTGGCTTCGTTGGTTGTTTGGGGGTTTTTTTAATCGTTGAAAAGCAAGTAGTGCCTATCTCTGGGCATAATATTAACTCAGATTCAGTATAAGGCTCTTGCAGCCCTGCGAGGCAGGAAATGGCGCACCACGAAAAGAGGTCCTCCTGAAAGCGGAGGCAGCACTTGGTGACCTCCAGCCCCAAGCGTGGCAGCAAAGAGATCAAACCACAAGATCTGGTTGTGGCCTTCTGACGTTTCGTAACCGCTCAGTATCTATTTGCAGTATCTGTTCCGCTGAAGTCTGTTGCTAATGTTGAGTTGATTGGGTTAGGGACCTTAAAGAGGAACCAGACTGGGTTAGGCTGTCTGGGGCAGCTGACCAGGTCTGTGGCGCTGGCGGGTCTTTTTTTTCTTTTAAATGCATCATGCTGCTTTTTCCTCCGAAGTATTGGATTTCATTTGACTTTCAGGGGCACCAACCTGGGTTTCCTAGGTCTAAATTACTCTTGAGATTCAAACCACAGCCTCTGCGCAGCGCTGGGCAAGCTCTCCCTCCCCAAACAGACTTTTCTGATGCTAGGAGAGAGTTAGTGGCCATACACTCAAATAGCTTACCCTCCAAAACGTCCTGGAGCAAGTAAGTGGAGGCCAGACAGGATAGATTCTCCATCAGACCTTTTCATTAGTAACTTCTGCCCATCTCTGCAGGGTGAGGAGGTCCTGTGGGATCCTGCTGGGCAGTTATGTTGCTCCTGCCCTTCACCTCAGGGTCGGGATGAAGCGGCACTCAGCAAATGCCAGACCCTGGCAAGCCAGTTGGAAAAGCCCGGAGAGCAGCAGGCAGTGAGGTCTGACCTGTTTTGGGGTGACCTTTGGTAGGGACAGCCCTGCTCAGGCTGAACCTGGGGCTCACTTGGGGTCACCCCTTCAATCTGGAGGAAGACACCCAAGTGCATCACGCCCAAAATATCAGGTCAGGTTGGACGGGGCTGTGAGCAACCTGATCTGGTTAAAGATGTCCCTGCTCACTGCAGGGGGTTGGGCTGGGTGGCCTCTAAAGGTCCCTTCCCACCCAAAGCATTCTGTGATTCCATGATTCTGTGATCCACTGGGGATGGGAAGGTGGGGGCAGGAGAGGAAGTTGGAAAAAGCACCTTGGTTAAATCATTGAAATAACCATTTATTGAGTAGTTTGAACAAAGAAATGTCATGTTTGATGTGGGCAGCAGGGAGTACGCAAGCTGTAAACTTCATAAAATGCTTTCCTGCCAGGTCCATGTCTGTCTGTGCCAGAGAGCGGTGGTGAGCCAAAGGCACCAAACCTGGCACCGCGCGCTGGGCTGGCATCACCAGGAATGGGCAAAGCGCTAGCCAAAATACGCTTGGCAGAAGACACCGGAAAAACTGGCCTTTCCTGCTCTACGCTCTTATTGCGGGGTGTGCTTACAGAAAAATGTATGATTCGGGTATTACGTTTCCCTGCAACAAATGGATATCGAAAGGCAGAAATTGAATCAAAGAAGTCTTAGTCACATTGAGCTACAGGCGCTCTTTCTACACAGCAATTTTGGTTTGGGGCTGTTCCTGGATTCTTTGGAAAGTCTTATCCGTAACTTCTGCGTGTGGATTATGGCATCGGGTCTAGGTACCATGTTTTGTATCTTTTGATGGCTGTAGGATTCCAGTTCTTTAACTCTGCCTGTACTCAGTATTAGCTCACCTAGCCTTTTTTTCCCCTGGAATACGGGAATATCGGGTACGTCCCAGGGATTAAAGCTTGCTTACCGTCACTCTTCAGAGCCTTCAGTGTTCAGGAGAAGTACGCACGAGAAAGCGTTGCATTGAATGCCAGCAAGTACCCAGAACTGGTGCTCATGCCGTGCTGCCCAGAACTGGTAACTCAAGCCAGAGCTGAAACCTCTCCATAACAGTTCAATCCAATTAATGGCTTATTTTTGCTGTTCTTTTTTACTAATAACTCTAGAGGAAAAATAATGATAGCAGCAAATTTTTTCTTTTATACCTCAGTTGCACTTGGATTTTATTAGGGCAAAGCCCCGTCCCCGCACCTTTCACGGGGCCGTGTAACGCAGGCATCCTCTGCAAAGCTCTTGGTGACGGACTGCCAGGCAAAGGATAAACGTTGTCACAAGGTCTGGTCTTAGCACCTGCTTTTTTTTCTTTTTTTTTAATTTATTTTTAAGTAGAGCAGGTCTTGCTAAAGTAATTAGCCTGCCTGTGATAACTCTGCTGCTATTCTTGGTGCTCCCACGATGCTAGGGCTCATCTGGAATAAAAAAGCAATTTGGGGCTCAACTGTGCGTCTCCGGGGTCCCTTTTTGTGCGTGCTTATTACACTAGCTCAACAATTACGAATTTGGGCAACGTTTTAATTGCATTCACTTCTCTGTAAGAAGAAGTGTAGAATAAGCCGTACCACTGATTAATTTTACAGTTTGATTAAACTGTGAAAATGCAACATTTTTATTTTAATCATGCTGCGCATATATTTACATACATTCACATGGACCTTGGAGTGGGATTTCAGTAAAAACCCAACGTGAGAATGGCTTTTGAGACTTTATATTTGTGATTCGAGTGGTTTAAAATGGGAGGGGAGGGTAGAAAAGTAGCTAAAAATCGGAAGTGTTGTAAGCTTGTCATTCTTGATTGTCCACCGAAGAACAGACGCTATAGCTCATGGCATGGGCGTTGGGCAATGCGCACCGAGGCCGGCCGTGTGCCACGGGATGCAGCCGTCTCCCTGCATCTCACTCCTGGATGGTGCCAGGATTGGTTCAGACCTTCGAGGATTTGGGGCCCTGGCTGGGAAGCTCCCTGGGATGAGAAACCCCAGGCTGAGGGATTCGGTGCCTGCACATCAGGTTTGCAGAACCCACCGCAATTAAGGAACTTACTTGAAAAGCACGTTTTTGAGTATTTTCCTCTTTCTTTTATGGCTGTGGTATGTGATGCTCCGCTATGGGGAGCAGCAAGGTGATAACCCCCAGCTCCAGGGCACCCTGGGGTGACACACAACAGTTTCAAAAGGGCTTTTAATATCTCTGAAAAATGAAATCCCAACAAAGCATTTGGGGGGGGTACTACAGGTTTACTTATTTGCTAATCCACCATTCAGGCTGCGGTCTCTCCTGCATGCCCTGAAGCACCCGCTCACCTGCGTTAACAGAATTATATCTACAAAGAAGGGTAAAAATGTCTCTACATGTTGAAATGACTCGCATCGTACTGATGGATATGCCTCCGAGGAAATAAGCAGCATTTCCAGACGTTCAACTCCTGTTTTAAATTAGATCTACAAAGCAGATGAAGCAATTAGCTTTGCCTGCAGCTTCTCTGGTGCTGGCGTTTTCTCACTTGCATCTTAAAATTTTGTTCAGATAATTATTCCAAAATAACAGGGAAAGCAAACCAGAGGCAATTAGTTTGCTCTCGGGTGTATTCTGGGGGATAGCACGTGGAGAGGACAAAACGCTGTCGTAGGACTGGGAATGAGAAATGGAGAAGGACGGTGGTTGAGCGGTGGCTCCAAAGCAGTGGATTGTGTGGGCTGAAAGGACTGAACCTTGATGGGCTGTTTAGTATTTCTCCTGAACACAAAACACACCAAAACCACGGTGCCTGGATGACACAGGTAAAAATGCTGCAGTCATTTGTGTGGTCACATTTCCCCTGGCTTTGCCAGAAAGATTCCTCAAAATCTGGCGGGTTTTGTTTATCGAAGCGGTTCACTTGCAATTACACCATTGGTTTTATCAGCGTCTCCACTGAAAAGAGGTTGTGTTGGTTTGGTTTGGTTTTTTTCCAGTGTGTTCCCTGTTTCTCAGCTCTTCCAATCCCACAGGCGCACTAACAGCCCTCTCCCCACCACGGTTGGTGTCACGGTGCCCCGTCCCCTCTGGCACTGGGGATGGCTGGCAGGGTGCCCCACTGGGATCCTCCTGTTCCCAGGGTGAACGAGGGGGGACATCCCTTCCCCTCACCTCCCCGGCAGAGCCAGCGGTGGGAGGACAGATTGCTGGTCCTTATATATGGCACAGGGTTGGGGACAGCCTGTTGATCTGGTGGGTGTTTATTTTGCACAGTTGATTTCTACCTTAGAATCATAGGATCATTAAGGTTGGAAAAGACCCCTAGGATCATCCGGTCCAACCGTCAACCCAACACCACCGTGCCTGCTAAACCATGTCCCAAAGTGCCATGTCTACATGTTTTTTGAACACCTCCAGGGATGGGGACTCCACCACCTCTCTGGGCAGCCTCTTCCAGTGCTTGACCACTCTTACAGTAAAGAAATTTTTCCCAATATCCAATCTAAAGCTCCCCTGGTGCAACTTGAGGCCATTGCCTCTCGTCCTATCACTTGTTTCTTGGGAGAAGAGACCGACCCCCACCTCCCTGCACCCTCCTCTCAGGCAGTTGTAGAGGGCGATGAGGTCTCCCCTCAGCCTCCTCTTCTCCAGGCTGAACAACCCCAGGTCCCTCAGCCGCTCCTCACAGCACTTGTGCTCCAGACCCTTCCCCAGCTTCGTTGCCCTTCTCTGGACACGCTCCAGCGCCTCCATGTCCTTCTTGGAGTGAGGGGCCCAAAACTGAACACAGCACTCGAGGTGCGGCCTCACCAGTGCAGAGTACAGGGCACGATCACTGCCCTACTCCTGCTGGCCACACTATTCCTGAGAAATCAGCTCGATGGCGGCTGGTACGTGGGTACCTCCCTGAGTGACACCTTAGGGCTGGTTCTGCTTTCTATCATTATGAGAAATGCCAGCTGGGGTGGACTCAAAGCTTTCCCTTAGCCCCAGGGTGTTTCAGCTGGACCCACCATCACTCCCACCCCACTCCTGTACGTTACAGCAGCTACACAAGAACACGCTAGAGTAAGCACGGACAGCACCAGCCATACCCAAGCACGGTACTACAGCTTGCAACTAATAGTTATCCAAGATCCATGAATAAAACCACAGGTTTGCTTTGTCAGTGCTGCTGGGTGTTGTTACTTTAAAAATGCAAATTAACGCATCTGCTGACTCTACTTTTTATAGTTGAATTGAGCTCACTGATCACCTGCGTTCACCAGCAAAGTAAATATATCTGTTTGGCTGAACCTAAGAATAGATCGTTGTACGTTAGGGCAGAAGGGAATATGCATTTACAGGAGGTATCTCTTCTGTGTCTCACAATGTGATAATTTTATTATGCTAGATGATAATCTCCTTGATTAGCCTTACATCATCCAAAATCAGTTGTTTCATTCTGATTAAGCATCCTGATAAATACAAGATAGGCTGTAGAATGAATTAGTTTTGGGATCGGAATTTTATTGCCCTTAAATATTCAGTACTCCTCCGGCCTCAAGCTGAGCATATTTTGCCTGTATGAAGTCTATGCCTGTATGAAGCCTCTATGCATTTAAACATTATTTTGGTTGTTAACTGATTATTGTGAAGCAGGTTTTTTTAAAGTTGCTCCGTTTTGATCACTGGGGGGGGGAAAAAAAAAAAAAGCTGTGTTCCCAAAATCACGTGAGAGGATTTAATGATAAGATGTGCATCAGTAGCAGAAAAATCACACAGCTATATGCTGCTGCTTAGATAACATAGGGGTTTTGTTATGTTAATAACCTAGAAATCCCATAAGGAATTTTCCTTTGCAGCGTGGATCTTGCCTGAGCACCCGTAGCCAGGTCCTGCTCAAGAGGGGTAGAGGTTACTACCAGCCTCAATGGCCTTTTCATGACTTGAATGGGTTTTCATGTACTCATTAGCTGCAAGCTAGAAATAATATGAGTCTCGGAGGCTCCTGCTTCGCCGGCATGCTGTTCTTCTCCAGGCGCTGCCCAGAGCTTGCCCTGGAGACTGGACGTGGGTGGAAGGGAGCAGCGGTGATGGCTCCCGCAGGAGACATCGACTGTCTCCTTCGCTCAGTGAGAAAGCGAGAACTGCGGTAGACACCTCTTGCATTCCATGAACGGATAACCAGGACAGTCTTACGGATGCATTATTCTTCCTTTCGAAGTTGGCCGTATGCGCTGCTCGGGCAGCCAGCTCGAAGTTCATCCTGCTCGCTGCTGGCCACCGTTGGCCTGGCGCTGGCCATGGCTCCCCACTGCCCTCAGGACCTGTGACTTCCCCAAAACTGGAGGTGTTGCTGACAAGCAGCCCAAGGGAGGCACGATGTAGGATCATGCAGGGCTGATCTTTTTGTAGCTCTTGTAGCTCTTTTTCCTTCCGAGAGCTCTTCAGTGCAGCTCTTTCAGAAAGGCAATGATAGTTAGCCCTGTCATAGTTGTTTGGGGTTTTTTTTTTTTTTTTTGCCCCGCTCCTTCCCGCACAGGTTAAAGGAAGGCCATGAAGCAGGAGGAGTAGCCAAAGAGCTTCACACAAAGCTTTTGCCTTTCTGAAGCTGGCCACAGTAGTTCATGGAGAAGTGGACCCAAAATCTTCTTGGCTGGCTGGGGAGAGCAGCAGAAAGTCTTCCTCTGTACCCGTTCCTCTGAAGACTTAACACCTTTTTTTTATATCCCTTGGTCCTTGCCTTGTCCCGTACTCTTGCTCAGGTGCCTTGTGCCCCACACGCATTCACAGGCAGCATCCGCGACTGCTGTGCTATAGGGGATGGTCTGAACCCGCAAGCTCTGAGCTCCCAGAGCTACGACAAAACCCAGTGTGCAAATCGGGTCACTGGCGCCTCTGGAAAAAATTGGTCCCAAGGACTTGAATTAGCCACTCGCAACATAAAATCATGTCATGAGAACATCTTCTTGCCGGGAGTTTTGCTAGCAAGGAAAACAAGAGTTTCGGAAACCCTAATGCAATCAGGCTTTTTTTTTTCTTCATCCTATGGGTGCTGCAAATAAGGGGGGAAAAAATAAAGACCTTTGTGTTCAGGCAAAAGGAACCCATTAATTTTGAGTTGCACCAGTCTGAGGAAAGGGCAAAATGACCCCGTGGAAGGTGTAATTGAGAAAATGAGCTCTGGTCTTTGCAGAACTACTTGCGGTGTCTCTTCACCAGCCATGCGACTAGAGCTGTTGGCTCTTCTCAGAACTTCAGCAAAAACAAATGACCCCAAGAATTTCTTGCGAACAGACCCAATTACACTGAGGTGCCTCATAGCAGCAGTAAGAATAAATGTCATGAAGAAGGTGCATTCAGACTGTCTTCTTCGTAGGTATGGCTTAAAATGGATTCTTTCCCCCCCACTGCAGTTTTAATACCTGTTCATTATCATCGTATGAGAAAAATGGTTTCCTACTCACTGCGGTTGGAGTTTTAATTAAACATTCTGCTGGTCCTAGTTAATAGGATATACACCTTGCATGAGGGGATTAATGCAATGCTTTATAGTGACCTATGTACAAAACATTTAAGTATCGCATATAGGAGGCTTTCTCTTATACTCTACAATTTACTTAAAAAAAAAAACCAAACTGAGGTGTTTTTTGGTTGTTTGCTTTTCCTTTCTTTTTTCCATTAAGTTGCAAGCTCTAGGCATGCTTAGTAAGGTACATTTTTAAGGAAAGATAGACAATTAAGGCCAATATATCTTCTTTGCAATTTGCCTATAGAAGGGATAGTGTGAAAGCCATTAGGAAAGAAGGGATTTAGCATATGGAGATACCCGCGCATCGCGGTGGGATCCTGCCCGGCGGCTGCAGGCGTCTCTTTATGAAAGGAAATAGGATGTGCACTGCTTTCTAGAGCTGCGGTGGCTTCCTAAAATACACATTAAGAATTCATATCTAGGAAAAATCATCGAAACCAGGGAGGTTTGGCAGGGAGGCACCCTGTTCTCTCCTGACATCTCTATTGGCTCATGTGGTAAGAAAAGGACCATGCAGTTTAAATGACCAATTATATTTAAAACAACTTATAAATAGCCAGCTTAAAAATCTGGGTCTTTCAAATTTTATTTCATGCTTTCAGTGATTTCAGACAACAAAGCAGAGTTGTAAACTCAATGGCCAACATCCTGCTGTTGCCCTCTTGACGCCCCTGGAAACACGGTGAGATAATGTTCTGTAGGAGTGGCACAGTTATGCTGAAACCTACTTGGTTTAGATCAGTCCTAAGTCATCTGCTGATAAAAATATAAAGTAGGATCGGAAACGCCATTCGAAGAAACATCTTAGTTCATAAAGATAAAAGCCAAAATGGACAAAGTGTGAGCAAGCTGTGCACGATGGAAGTGGTTTCTGTAAAAACGCAAGCCGGGTGAGAAGGCACCCACCTCGGTATTAGTACGAGAGAGAGGAGAAGACTTGGGCTTTGGTTTGGGTGGGTTTTAACCAATTCGGTGATTACTGTCACATCCCTTACTGCCACATTCATCCCGGGCACCCTATTGCTTACAACTGATGGCGAAGACCATGCAATATTCTCTGTCATCAAGTACTGCTGTGACAAACTTGAGTTTCAATAGGGTTTGCAGCTTCCCAAAGACCTCAGAGACCAGAAGACACCATTTCCAAACTCAGTCTTTAAAAAGTAAAGATAAAAATGTTTGTTTCCATGTGCTCCATAAGCCGCATTGGCTGGGGAGCATCACGGCGGGCTGCTGGGCAATCCCAGGCATCTCCCCAGCAAAAAGCCTGCTGATTTGCTTCACCCGTTACTGAGCGGAGCAGGAAAAGCATATGCTGGCTCACGTACGCATTTCAGGTGCAAAAAGACGAATCTTCTAAGGGCATTCATGTACGTTTGGTTTTTCATCGGGGTGTGTGTTCAGCAGTGGAAGTCCATGTCCACTTGCTGCTCTGAACGGATTTTAGTTTGGTCGCTGGGGAGGAACAAGGTTGTAACGCATTCGATTTGTGTTTAAGGGTGGAAAGTGAACTGTGCTCATTAAAACTGGTGGTTTCCTCAGTCCGCATCCATCTTGTGGTCACCCTTGCAGTGGACAGGGCGATTCAGTACCACGGTCGCGGTTGGGCTGGGCAGCCCTGCGTGGTGTCCCGGGGATGCTGCCCTTGCAGGCAGGGTCTCTGCCCACCCCGCTCCGGTCCCAGCAGGTGAATAACTGCGTGCAGAAGGATGTTTGAATGCTGGGGCTAGAGTAGACGCTTACTAATCAATAGTAACCTTAACCCCGCGCAAGTGGGGTTTATGGAAGTAACGTGGGTTAATGTGGAGCCGCAGTAGGGTACGGTGGCAACCGAATAGTTCTCAGGCAAGTTAGGATTTTGGGTAAAAGCAAGCAGCACACACCAGTGCTGTGGCACGCTGGAGGTGAAGCGGCCGTCAGACAGGATGGGGACAGGAGGCAGCTGACGGCTCTCTTGCTGCGGAGCCTCATCCATGCTCCGAAACTTTGGGAAGAGGAGCTGGCAAACGCCGTCTGCAGTGGGACAGGGAGGTGCAGCCAGAATGAAGCTTCTCCTCCTTACCAGAGGGTGAATTCGGAGGAGATTTAGATGGAACTGGCAGGTATCAGCTCTAAATATCAAAGTTTAATAGTGGAAACTGTGCGTGGTATTACGGCAATTCATGCTGCGTTCAAGTGACGCAGAGTACAAAAGCCAAATCGTTTACCTCTTGAGACAAATTATTCAACGTTATCATTTGAGTGACCTGATCACACGCTGCCGTGGATCAAGGGAGATTATCCGTGTTGCTGGGCAAACAAATTAGGGGTTCCTCTTCGGAAGAAAATCTATGAAAGCATAACACATAATTTACATATAATCAGAAGTATTAATGCTAAAAGCTCTCTTCAATTTTAGAAAAGGGGGAAATCTGTCGTTTCAGCACAACTGCTTTACCAAGATGAATTCAGGCCAGGCTCAGGCTTTGTGGGGAATGAAAGATCAGGGTTTTTTCATTTGTGTAATTCCTGAGATGGGTGACCACGGCCAGGGCAGGGCAGAGCTGCTGACCGCTCGCCGGGCGCTGCCGTGGACGGGTATGTGTTGACCACAGCTTCTCACAGCTCTTGGTTTGTCCCCCTCCCCACGAAGCGGCTCCTTCTATCAGCTCTTGCTCAATAGCATAGAAAATAGACCTGTGTGGGAGCTGTACCCGGGAGTTACCGTAACGCACCCCGACGCCATCTCATCTGTGAAGGCCACGATTTATCGCACTGAATACGCAGCATTGACAAAGGAGCGATGATGCGTTTAACGACTCCACCCTTGATTAGATCTGGAATTACTGTGGGAACACAGAGCACGGCACTGTCTGCGGCTGCTTTCCTGCACGCGCTCTTGGGGTCTTGTTGTATGAACGCATCAGTGGAGCAACCTCTGTCCCTGGCTAGTAATATAGTTCTGGTCTAAACTAATTAGTCTCCCAGTATTAACTTAAAACATCAGATTTTATCCTGGTTGGAGAATTAAGGTGTTTGCGGTACCCATTTGAGATGCTTTCAGTTTGCCATAAGGGAGGTGGCTCCAAACAATCTCTGTCCCGGCACTTGCTTGCGTGCCCAGATGCACCCGTTTGCTCTTTTTTATAGCTGTGCTAGCCAAAAAAAAAACCCCAAAATCCCCAAAAATCCAAAATCAGCAATTAAATGCAAATGGAGGTAAATCCTTAGTTGAAGTTCACGCACTTGAACGTATATATACGTATCCATGAGGACCAATAAATACTTTAGCCCTCCTTTTCTCGGCAATTCGGTAAAATCTATTTGCCAATATTCTCCCGGTGCCTGTCCTTCAGTAGTTTTTCCAAATTGAACCTTATTCTGCGGTTTTGGATTATTCCTACCGCATATTTCACATCTTTCTGTAACTGATCTAATGGTTTCTACCATATATAACTGACTTCTGTAAATATTTTAACAAATGCCGGTGGAAACTTTCTCGTGATTCCCTGGGCTCTGGCAGTTCAGAAAGTGCCCATCAGGTGGTGGAAACGGCTCCTAAAACACCCCCCTCTGCCCTCTCCCCATTTGGGTTAGAATTCCCAAAGGCAGCGATAACAATTGCAGTGACGGAGCAGATCTCCAGGAGCCGGATCCCCATCCCTTATTTAATTCGGACTAAGAGCTATTTTATTCCTTAATAAAATAAGGAATTTTTTTATTTTATTTTATTTTTTATGGCCGGGCGGTCCCCACGAGCCATGTGCTGTAGGACTGAAGGCACCCCCGGCTGGGTGCCCCCCAGACCCAAATATTGTTACCCTCATCTTTCCCCGAGACCCTTGGACTTCCCTGTCTGATTCCAAGATTTATTCCTGTCTGATTCCAAGATTTATTCCTGTCTGATTCCAAGATTTATTCCTGCCTCGCGTGCACATCAAGCAGGGCTCAAGTTGATGCAATTAGCGTAGATTTAATGAAGGAGCCACCCGCACAAAGACAACTGGGGTGTAATTTCTTTTACCTGGAAGGCTCTGTATTACGTATTTCACCTTTCTTGTCTTGCCTGGGGACAAGAATTTGGGGACAAGTAATTGGGGACAACCCATTTCAGCCCTCTCTGCTCTGCCCAAGCTCCGAGCTCCTTCTGTGACGGCACCGGGACGAGCAGCACCCTTGCCGTAAGGAGTACTGCCTCGTTACAGCTGGGTGCTTAATTGCAAAGAGAGCAGTGGTCCAGCGGGACCATACGGGTGTCCCTTTATCTCCCATCCACCGTGCCCAACCACGACCCGGTGGCAGCACCATCACGACCACGCAAGCCGTGGTCCATCATGTGAGCTGCTGTCTTACTCACACCTGCAATGCAGGTGAACGAGTGTTTTGGGTTTTTTTAAAAAAAAAAAAGGGAGGAAACATATCTTGTGTAAACATTTGCATTTTAATTTTCTTTTAATTTCATGAGGCCTGTTATGTGTTTATCAAGGCGTGTAACAGCTTTGTGTTAACAACGCAACAATGCATCATTAAACGTGCGCCAGCTGTTCCTACCCTGGTTCCCGTTACCGACAGCCCTCAACGGCTCCTGTCAAGGGGGAAGAAAAAAAAAATACACGCTTTGCTTTAATAACTAACACTAAGGCTGCAAAACAAGAAGCAATAACAGAAAGGCCCTGACACATTTCTTTGATAAAATACTGCCTGGGAACTCATTAGCTGAGCGTGCGGAGGAACGCCCGATCCTGAGTGGTACGCGCGGCAATTCGGAAATGAAGGTTAATCCCAGGGATGGAATTGTCCATGTTATTTCTGATGATAAATTTATTGATGTCTTACGAATCCGAGCTCCAAAGCAAATACTTTAAATTATGGTGGATGCTTTCTGCAAAAAACGTTTAGCAAACCTGATTAAACCTGTGCTAGGTAGCGGCGCGCTCCCACGGGATACCACCGCGGAGAGACCGCGGGGCAGCTGGAGGGAGGAGATGCGGCACGCTGTGTGCTCCAGCATCGCCTGGGGCGGGAGCCCAGGTCCTGGCTGCAGCAGTTGGCTCCAAGGTGGCCTCAGGACCATTTCTGTAAGAGGTCTGCTCGGTGACTCTGGGCTCTGCTGGCACATGAAAGTTCATTCCTGTTTCTGGTTGGTTGGTTGGGTTTTTTAACCTCAAAAAAAAAAAAAAAGAAGCCTATTTCCATGGTATACCTTTGCATCTGTTGAAGCACAAACCCGTGGTTTTATTTCAACATCGGTTTGATGCTTTGCACATACAAACGCTGTAACGAAGTGGGCAGCTGCAGGAGTGGAAATCCACCTTCCCGCGGTGCTCTCAACGTGCCCACGAGGAAGGCTGTGCCCTGGCACACCGCCTGCGCCCGCCTGCGGGCTGGGGGAAGGACGGGCTGCCCACCCCGGGGTGACCGCTGGGTGAGGGAGCACCCACTGCTGGGGAAGGCGCACCAGGGGTGCACAGCCCAAACCCGGGAGCTCCTCTTTGGGTGTCAGCCCCGTGCCGGAGGCTGGCTGGGGAGCTGGGGGGTCCCGGCTCCTCCCGGGGCCCCCTTACATCAGTGCTGAACGTTTGCTTCTTCCACTTGGGCTGTCCCGAGTGGTTCCAGAGCTAAGCGGGGCTTGAACTCTTCCAAGAAGCTGCCGTGGGAGATTTTGTTGGAGGGTACTTAAAGGGGGCCTAGAGGAAAGATGGGGACAGGCTTTTTAGCAAGGCCTGTGGTGACAGGACAAGGGGGGATGGGTTTAAACTAAAGGAGGGCAGATTTAGGCTGGGTATAAGGAAGAAATGTTTTACAGTGAGGGTGGTGAAGCACTGGAAGGGGTTGCCCAGAGAGGTGGTGGAGGCCCCATCCCTGGAAACATTCCAGGTCGGGTTGGACGGGGCTCTGAGCAACCTGATCTGGTTAAAGATGTCCCTGCTCACTGCAGGGGGTTGGGCTGGATGGCCTCTAAAGGTCCCTTCCAACCCAAACCATTCTGTGATTCTATAATTCTATACTGGGGAGCCTTAGCTCTGTTTGATGCCAGTCTCTGCTGACAGGAAGGCTCAAACCCCTTTATTTAGGGCGGCATCGAGCAGCCAGATGATGCTAAATTAACAGGTAGGAAAAATTACATTGATGTCATGGTCCCTTAAGGGATTAATTAGCCTGGGTATCACTGACAAGACAGAGTACCACGAGCTGCCGTGAGTCACACACGCTGATTTTTGTTGTAATTTTTGCACTGCAATGACTCAGGTGGCTCAGACACCCCAGCGTGATGGGGAGCGGAGCGGGGGCTGCCGAGTCCCGGCCCCGCCGGCAGTGCTGCTGGCTGCTGAACCCAGAGACTTGGTGAAACCAGCTCAGACACATTTATACCCTTTTCTTACCTGCTGCCAGTGCGAAACATCATTATAAGAGGTTCAAACAGCCTTTTCTATATTATGAAAAAGAATTCGATGTCAGTGATTTGGTATTTCACGAATGACAGCCAATTTGCACTTGCCCGAAACACAACAATATATCATATTTACTCTAACATACAGTAATGGTATATTTTAGGTATAGCTCATACCCCAGCACCTGCTTTTTGTAGGGACGGACACTAAGAAATCGCTGGAGGGCAGTGTAAAAGTTTGCATTTTGTCTGTGATTTAGGCTCAACAAAGGAGCAAAGGGTTTAAATTTATACTCGGAGGGACAAATTATACGAGGTATAGTTTGAGTTTCATCACTTTCTGATATATTAATGCATATATATTGTTCTGCAATTCAGGGTTATGGTGTGAAGTTGGAAACTTTGCTGTGAAATCTATTACAGAAGATTGCTCTGGACTGTTTCCTCTAATGGATGGGAAATGGCTGCTTTGACCCCGAGGTTGGCATTTCTTGGGTTGGCTGTGTGAGAAAGGGCTGCCCGGCCTGTGGTTGACCACCGAAGGAGCCCAGGTGACTGGCTTAGACCAGTCATTAATGTTTGTATTAAGGATAATAGTAAGAACATCATCATTACTAGCTGATAGGCAAGGTTAGTTCAGGCGTTTAGTGGTGTATTTTATTTCTCTGTTGTTTTCTCTCGGTTTGGCGAGCACATTAGGTTTCTAATCTTTTTCTTGCCAAGTCACCTCAGGCCTTCAAATGCTTAAGTCAAGGCTCCTAAGCCTGTACAGAAGCTGGGGAGAAGACCTGTTGCCGTCCCTAGCGCATATTTTGTGTTGTAGCTGTGCCAAAGATGGAGAGGAAAATGCAAATTAAAAAGGGATGGCAGATAGGGACGGCTACGGCACAGCGATAATATTGTCTATTCGTTCAGCATCCTGACGGCGCTGCCAAGGCGCTCCAACGGTAGGATGATGAGGGCCACGCACGCACGTGCCTTGCTTTTTATTTTCAAGGACATACAGCAGCCCAGGCAGAGACGGCCCACCAGCTGCCAGCGCCGTTTTCAGCGCTGCACCAGTTACCCTTCTCCAGCAATGTCGGGCAGCGTAATGTCGAAAATAGCATCCACGGGCAGCAGCCAACAGGCAATCAGGGTTCCCAGTGCTGCCAACGCTGGAGCTGATGAGCCGGCACCACTGGTGGCTTTCCCTGATGTGTCCGTTGGCCATGAGGAGCTCCCAGCCCTTGGTGCGTTGGCTCGGAGAGGCTCCATGCGGAGGGACCACCAGCATAGGAAACATCATTCCCAAGGCATCAACCCAGGCTTTTACAGCCGCGATTCTCTGCCTTGTTTTATTGCAACCCAACCGTGGGATTGTTTAACAGAAACAGCCTTTGGTCCAGACACTTTTGATACTCATCCAGACACTTTTGATACTCATGTGCTCGCCCACCGTGTATAATTTAGTAGTTGGTATTTGTTCGTCACGGAGTAAACAAAAGATCTGCAAAACTGGACAAGGTAATCTCTAAAAACATTTTAATTAAGCTTAAACCTCTTACCAAATAGACATGGCCTGAGCCACAGACAGGGTAAGAGCTGGCACTGCTGGAAGCAATGACGCAGCGCCGCTGGGCTTGTGCAACACTTGCTCCAAAACTCCAGTCACCTTTCCCTTAAATTCCCCATTGATTTAAAGAACCTCCTTTATTACCTGACAAGCTTCCTCATTCTCTGCGTTTATTTTGATTTCGTAGAGCTTTCAGCCATGCCTTTATTGCTGCAGAGGAGTAAAATATCTGTTATAGCCAGAGCCATAAATCTCCCCTCTACCCGGGGACTATATCCTCATGACTATAGATCACTTCAGTTATTGCCAAAAAGTGCCATCATATCACATCGCAAATTAGGGGGCCGAAAGACAGGGCTTTGCTGATTATGCCGATTATGTGTGTCTGAGGAAAATCCTTTATTCCCCAAACTCGGTTTAGACAGTTGGGCAAAGTTGAGGGAGAAAATCAGAACTTGATGCTCGGTGGCGGCTCTTTCCTTGGTTTTATCTGGCGATAAATCCTGGGAGGGGAAGGGTGGCCACCGGCGCATCCCTGCGGGCGTGGGAGCAGGAGGGCAGGACCTGTGCCATCCTGTGGGCTTTGGTCCCTCGGCGCAGGGGGTTCGGTGCCCTGCCCTGACAAACAGCTTGCTGAGACCTCGTGCAAGGAGGGGGCCAGGCATGAGAGCTCCTCCAAATGATGGGTGAATAATATCCAAGGCTAATTGACACCCTTTTAATCACCGAAAAAAGGAGAAGTACCAGGCTGGTGTCCTTGGTGTAATGGTACCCACCAGCAGCAGCACTGGGGATGCCCCATCCCCATCCTGAGCCCGGCTGCATCCTGGGGACCCGCTCGCACCCCACTGTGCTCCCGAATCCCCTCCGAAACAGCGAGAGCCCGGAGCTCTTCGTAACACCTCTCTCCGTGATGGTTTAGACCTGAGAGCCCGGAGCAGGGGCATGGGAATGCCTCCGGTCGATGCCTGAGATGCTGTGAAAAGCACATCTCATCTGCCCCCTTTCATGCCAGGAACACCTTAATTAATGATGGCTTTTAACAGGCCTGATTTTTAGACACCTCGTTGATATAAATGGGGATCAAAGTACGCTTTTAACGTGAAAACTGTAGTGAAACACACGTCTCTTGTAATGCTGGCAGCGCAGCAGAGAAGAAGCAGCCGTGCCGCTGGTGGCCGGAGCTTTGCTGGGCTCCCCGGGCTCCCCGCCTTCCCTCCCCTCTCCTCGTGCCTACAGTTACACAGCCCCATCCTTTAAGCCCTTCTTTTCTCTCTGGAACATTAGTAAAGTAAAGAAATATGAATAAATTAAATGCAATATTAATTATTTACCAATCTGAAGCATCTCTGCCTGCTTTTTCAGAACGCAGCATCCCCCTCTGCAGCACAGCTCTATTTTATTTTTTAAATTATCTAACATTTCTTTCAATTTTTAATTCTCCCCCGCTATTTAATAATTAATGGGCTAACTTTCTCTTTAATATCTTTTCCCAAGCAGTGCTGCAGGGCTTAGAGAGAGGCCTCAGAGACAGGCAGAGCAGATGAGGCCGTAGCCCAGCATCCCACAGCTCTTGGTCCAATCCTGCCCCTGGTGCAGGCGTCCCCTCTCCCTCAGCTGTAAAATAATATATTTTTTTTTTTTTTACCCTGTTGGTGCGATTTTTCTGGTCACTCTGCTACTGCATGGACCTTTCCCAGTCCTTTTTTCTGTTGGTCCAATGTTTTCCCTTTATTTAATCTTATTTTGGGGGGGCGACTTCTCTCCCCTACTGTTTATCTTCTGTACCACCACCCCCCCACATCGATTTTTCTCTGTTGTTTTTTTTTTTTTCCTTTTTTTTGGTGTTTTTAAGATCCTTTCACCCCATTTTTTACTGCTGACTCTACTCTTTCAGTACGGTTTTCACTCCTGCTTTGCTCGGCGGTGCTTCCCGCCAGCCGGCCGTGCTGGAGACGCTTTGCAGCCAGTATATTTTCATGCTACTTCCATATTTTCAACAGCAGATGGACCTAGAATGCCAAATTCTGGGGGGTTGTTTTCTTTTCTTCAGTGTAGCTTATTTTTGTTTGCTCAGGGTGTATTTTGATCCTTGCAAATGAAAAATTCTCTCTTGAATGAGCTTCCCCCCACCTTTTTTTTTAAAGCCTTTAAGGAATTTCTTGGGCTGTATCTCTTCCCAGAAGAAACCCCCTGAGGCTTCAGCGCATCCCTCAGCAACGGCAAAAGATAACGTAGAGCAAATACCTTTTAATATAACATTTTTTTCCTGAAGGAGGCTTGCAGGTAGTGGCTGGTACGTGGTTCTCAGATGCTCAGCTAACGCTGTATTTTACATATACCTCCTCGAAAGCCTCGAAGCAGGGCACCAAGGACACCTCTCCTGGGCTCTCCTCTCGCCCAGTGTCAGCCTGAATTTCCTGTAAGGAAGCAGAGCATCCCAACACATGCGCTTCGAACATTAAAAGCTTCCTTTTAGTCCATTAAGAAAGAGGATTTGGGCATTCCAAATAGGCTTACCATTATCTAAGAGAATGTTTCCCCCCCGACAGGGGTAAGCTTTCAAAGCTTCGTTAGGGAAGAAGCGGATCAGGACAACTCAAAACGTAAAAAGGCAGCAGGCGGCGTGGTGTCAGGGGTCGGAAGTCAATTAGGCTTTGAACGCTGTAGTAGTGGGTTGGTTTGGAACAGGGGAGACCCCTTCCTGCCCGCCACATCTGCCGTCTACGGAGCTGACGGAGATGGGGAGCGTGATTGATGCACAAACTCTGCCCAAGCATTGATGCTTTTAAATGAATCCCCATTTCTGGACTTTCTGCAATTTTCTCAATTGCTAGAAATATTTCCAGTTTTTTCTCAGACGATTTCTAGTACCAGAGGTGAGGTGGCACGGAGGATGACCTGCGCCGTGGGGGTGAGGATGCAGCGTGGCCGGCCGGTCCCCCACGGCCGTGCCTGGGCTGCTTTGGGGCGCACAGGAGCGGGGTGAGCAGGGCCTGGGCTGCTGCTGACCATCAGCAAACTCTGTGGGTTTGGTTTTTTTTGTTGTTGTTTTCATTTGGTTTAAGTTTTCTTTTTTGCTCGGCCAGATTGTAGCATTATAGAGAAGTATCTTGGTGTCAACACCTTGTGAACACAAATAATTCAAACCCCGTATGGGCTGTGGGAAAAGAAAGCCCTGATCCTAGAAAGCTCCTTAGAAATCTTGCCTGCAATGTATTAAAAGGGCAATTTTGCCTTTGAGAACGCGTTTTTCCCATTTGTTTTTATAGCCCGTGCACCACAACGCTGCCGGGGCACAGCTGGTGGCAGCGGCGCGGGACAGGGGGGATGCGAGGAGGTCCAGCCCCATCCAGCCCCTTCCCACCCCGGCTGCATCCCCCGGGAGCCCTCGGGGCTCCTGAAAAACGTAGCCCGTGAAGGCAGCCCCTGCCGTAACGCAAACATTTAAACTGCCTGTGACAAATCCCACGCGAGCCCCGGCGCTCTGTCATACCTGCACAACTGAGTGGGCTGCGCGCTTCAGCCGTAGTAGAAGTATACTTTATTCATAAATTCAAATTATAGCCATTTGCATAGCAGATAACACGTAATTGCTGTTTAATACTTTTACATCCTAATGCTGTTACAAAGAATTATTAGGATCTTTCTCCAATGATCTCTTTTGATGAAGAAAATATTAGCTGGGAGTTCTTGGCATTAATTCTGAACGGCTGATATTGATGGCTTACTGTAAGCTCAGCTTGAGCTGGCAAAGAAGATATTTCAAAGCCCAAAGCAATACAAAGACGTGAAAATGAAGTGAAAACGTACGTTTTGAAAACAGCTTGAGAATAGCTCAGAGAAATAAAACACAGCTTTATAAGTTAAACCTCCCAAGGTCTGGAAACGCTTAACCCCAGCCCATTTGTATTCAGCGTCCCTGGGTGCTGTTGGCACTTCACTCGCCATCGGATAGGCAGGTAGGGTTTTGCTAGGAGAGGATTGCATTCGTTTGGGGTTGTTCTTTATTACTGCTTTAGCAGAAAGCCTGGCTTCGTTTTCTAACGTGAACAGGAGCGGTGATTTAGTCTGAGTGCTCGGAGTATCCCCCCTCTCGCGGGAGGCAACACCGCTGCCTGCGCGTCAGGCGTGGGAACCGCGCCGTAGCCTCCTGCCCACTGGCAGAGGTTGAAATGGAGGTAACAGGAAAATAAATGGGATGAGTATGATTCAGGGCCTGGGTTCCCCGCCGCAGCACCGGCACCGCTGTCTGACCCGTGCTTTCCCCTCCTCCTGCTACCACAGGCTGTCTTCTTCTGATGCTTGGTCCACCCCACGCCACCCTTCACGGCGGCTCTAAAGGCGCGTTACGGGCAGCGGCACGGCACCGAGCAACCCTGAAGCACAGAGATTTTGACCTAAAATGTTGATTATTGCCCAGCAAGGCTTTCAGAGCCTCCCCGTTTGCTGCAGACGGCCAGGCAGGGTGCGGAGGTGTAAGGACCGGGGGGTGTGTATCCTTTGTGTAGGTTACACCCTGTGAAACGTGTTTCCATGTGTACGTTCACGTACATCTTCACTTCTTGGCCTTAACGATGAGTAGTGCTAAGCCGTGGCACAAATTTTAAAGCTAGCAATTGGGCTGATTCAGGAGTAACTAACTCATCGACACCCAGTAGAGGGTTCTAGGGGTTGCATTCACTCCAGCTGCTCTTCCCACCCAAGCCCCTGCAGGGCTGGGATTTTACCAGGAGCTACTCCGGCTTCTCTGGTGCGATTCCTTGATACGGCATGGTGAAGAAAGACAAAAGCTCCACCACCTCCTGCACAGACTGATTAAAATACCGAGTTTTTGGTGCTCCAGCCTGGACGGTGTCCTCCCACCCCAGCCCAGGGGTGGGCTTGGGGCACCTTCCAGCCTGCAGCTCTGGTCTGGGGACCTGCCACACCATCGCTTCGGCTTTTTCACTTCCTTGGAAGAAGAAACGCTGTTTCATACAATTGTATTTCTTTCCGGGAAGACATTTAAAATCAAATTTCTGATTAATCACAGCCTGGCGTGTCAAGGTTTGAATAGATTCCTAAAATATTGTATGCTTGAGGAATTAGACTGATCTCTTTGAGCGTAACCTCGGGGAAGGCAATTTTAAAGAGGGGTTATGAAGCGATACCCATCTTTCAGAGGTGACTGCTGTCTGTCAGCCTCCTGGAGTCTAATTAAAATGAATGATTGAGCTGTTATTGCCTGAATAGTCATGCTGACGCTGTATTCTTCTGGAATTGCTTTATCCCAGTGGCCGTTGTTTCATGGACTTGGGGCCAGGGAATGGGACAAGCACTCAAGGGCACTCAGTGGCATCAGGGGGCCATGCCCGGTACTGGCCGGCAGAGGAGGAGGAGGAGGAGGCAGCGTGAGAGGCTTTCCAGGCTGAGCAGCCCGCTTCAGACAACACACAATTCTGCATGCGTAGCAACCGGCACCGTCTATCAGGTTAATGAACCACCGAGAGGATTTACAAAGGAGCCATTACTCTACCAGGTCAAAGCATTTTTTTTTTTAAACGCCTTAATATTAGTTTTCATAACCAGCCATTATCGCTGGCTAATAACTTGAGCAAATAATTTATCTGTCTTTTAAGGAACTTTTCTCCAGGCATCTTGGGATGCCGTGTTAAACCGAAGCTAGAAACCTCAGGCAGGGTCCATTGCCACAGGAAAACCATCTTGCCAAAACAGAGAAGGACACGCGGCAGAGGAAGGTGTGAGCGATGGGTACCCTGGCCGACAGCGGGTGCGGATGCAGGCGCTGCCCAGCGCTGCCGTGCTGCTTACGCCTGTTCCTACTGGGAGCGGCGCCTGGTTCGTGCAGTTTCACATCTGCTTAAATACGGACGTGCGGAGGTAGAGCAGACTGCGTCTTGCGTGGTATCAGGCCGTTGTTTGCTCTGTGTGGATGTCCGCTCCCGAGAGCACCTCTCATGAAGGACAGGAGCTGGGGTGCTAGTTCCTTCCCAGCAGGTTTTTGGTTGGAAACGTGCTGCTCCTCTCCCTTCTTGTTCCTTCTGCGGGTTCCTGCCTGCGGGCTGCAGGGCGCGATGGATGGGCTCCTCTGTGAGCGCTTGGGTCCGTGTGGCTGTTGAATTTCCAGGGAACGGGAGCTGCTCCCACCCAGCGTCACAGGAACGGGCTAGTTAGAGCTGGGCAGTCCCACGCGCATCGCGGCTGCGTCCGATACCTGTTTGCACCACCTCATCTTAAAACTAAACCTGTCCGTACAGGATCTGGCTCTACCGGTGTCTCTCTGAATTCAGCAGGTTTTATTTTAGATCAGGCCAGTTAAGTAAAATCTCTCTTCCGAATATACATCAGGGGAGTAAACAACGCAGCGTTACAGCGGCACATTTAAAAAGCTGCTGCGCGAAAACCACCGCGCCGCTGTGAACCACGCTCGGCCAGAAATAAATGGAAGTGGATAAACAGAGCTTGCAGGAAACGTTAATGCATTTTAATCTGCTCTACTATCCACCTGCCAATTAAATTCCAAAATACGCTTGTAATAGCGAAATAAAACACGGCAATAAAAATATACGGCAGAATTAACCCTCGAATGTCTGACAGACAGAGGTGTGGGAAGAACAAGCCCTCCACCACTGACCTGGAAAAGGTTTAATGGCGTTGAGCCCACGGCTGTGCAAGGAGACAGCCGCGCTGAACTAAACATTCTGAGCAAACTATATCTTTTTTTTTAATTACAAAATTATTATGACTGGATTCTAAAAGCCTAAAATGGATGAAAAAAGTCTGCCAACTTTGAAAACTCTGGGGAGCTGCATAAGGGCTGGTGCTAATTATGTGGTTACAACATGAGCTGAGCGAGCAGACTGAGAAGGCAAAATTTTCAGTAAATAAAAATGACGGTGGGATTTAATTAAAACAGAAGGAACTGCGTGAAACCTGTGAACTTGGTGTAGCCGCTGGTTCTTGCCAATACCACGTGTGGCAGAGAGAGGCTGGGAAGGCAGCCATAGCGAGAGATGAGGTTTTGTCTGTCTTCTGTCCCCGCTTCCCTTAAACATGAGCAGCAAAGGCTGAGAAGCGATTTCGGGTGGCACCTGGCTGGCAGGACACGGGGTCTGTCCCCCTTACAGGGCTGGGAGAGGCTCGCGTTGGGGAGGGTGCTGGTGGGAGCCCTGGGGCAGATGCTGCCGCCTGTGGCAGAGCCGCTGGTACCCAGGTCCTTGGCAGTGGGACGGGAGCAGATGATGCTGCTGGAGATGCCGTGGCTTCACCCACCCGCCTTTAACTTGGTTGCGCTGTGGGAAGGGGAAAACAGCCGGCGTCCCCTCATTTGGGTGGGGACAACAGCGATTCAAATGGTTTCTAGCAAAAATCATGACTTCTTTGAAGGGCAACGAAGCTGGGGAAGGGTCTGGAGCACAAGTGCTGTGAGGAGCGGCTGAGGGAGCTGGGGTTGTTCAGCCTGGAGAAGAGGAGGCTGAGGGGAGACCTCATCGCCCTCTACAACTGCCTGAGAGGAGGGTGCAGCGAGGTGGGTGTTGGTCTCTTCTCCCCAGTAACAAGTGATGGGATGAGAGGCAATGGCCTCAAGTTGCACCAGGGGAGGGTTAGATTGGATATTGGGAAAAACTTCTTCACGGAGAGGGTTGTCAAGCACTGGACCAGGCTGCCCAGGGCAGTGGTGGAGTCCCCATCCTTGGAGGGATTTAAAAGCCAGGCAGACGAGGTGCTTAGGGACATGGTTTAGTGGTGGACAGGTACGGTTGGACTCGATGATCTTAAAGGTGTTTTCCAACCAAATGATTCTGTGATTCTTGCTGGGTGACTTAGATTTGCAAATTGTGCCGAATTTTAATTCTCTAACAGGTTTCCGTAGCTCTGGGGATAACGCCGTAAAACGCCCCTGGGGTAAATGCAATCCCAGCAGCCGGATTTCCTCGCGGTTATCGTCCCCTTGTCACACCAGCGATGTCCCCGGCGACGAGCCTGGGCCGCGCTGCCCTTCTCCTGCGGCTCGGGGGATGCCGCGGGTACCAGCCCCACAGCAAAGGAGCCCAAAACGCACGTGCCCCCTCGCAGCCCTCCCCTCGGCCAGGCCAGCACCACCGGCTCAGTGCTTTTAAAGGTGACTTGATGAAGGATGCATGCAGGTTACTTCAGGGCAAGTCCTCCGAGCTGTCAATTTGTGCCAGGTCAAGTTAGCACAGCCCTTTGAGTAAAGAAAATTGAGATACGATGCAGGTTTCCTTCTGTGATCGTCCCCTGAACGACGACGTGGGGTTTGGGTGTATGTGGCCAGAGCTGGCTGTGCTCGTGCGGTGGTAGGTGTGGGTGTGCATGGCCCCGGACCCGCGGTGCCTGGTCCTGGTGATGGCTCAGCAGCCCACACCTTTCTGCTGCCTCCTGCACCTCTGCCGTCCTTTCTTCCCCGCTTTCTGCACATAAAGGTGAGGGATGGATGGCACGGGAGATGGAAAGGCTCTGTGGAGCGGATGGTCTGCGTGTGGATCCGTGTCCTTCAGGCTAACCTCAGGAGACCCGTGTCTTCTTCGGTGAAGAGCAGCGAGCGCAGAGATGGCGAGAGGCCGTAACCACCCAAATACCACGCTGCTAAGATGAGCGGCTTCTCGCAGAGGCCAGGCCAAATGCATTGCTCAGGTGTCTTCTAGATGACAACCAGACCTTTTTTTTTTTCTTTGCCCTTCTCTGAAGCCTTGGTGATGGGTGAGAGCGAGGACCATAGCATCAGCTGCTCGGGACCACAGGGTGAGGGGAGATGGGGGAGTTTTGGGTTGTGTTTGAGATGGCACGAAGAAGGAAGAGAAATAGGAAGGACTGCTGGTCCGGCGCCCAGGGAGGAGTATATCCTGGGTGAGACGGCGAGGACCACGGCGGGGAGAGGGGACCACGAGGAGGTGAAGCAGCACCTCCCTGTGCACGGGGCACAGCATCCCGGCGTCTAACCCACCCTGCCGGCTTTAACACGGGAACCTTGGGATGAAACGGTTGCATTAGAACTGCAGAAGTGAACATACGTCATCTCACGGTGGCCTCTAGCTCTCTGAAGAGATTTCCACCTCTCCCTTGCCCCTTTAGCGGGGGGAACAAGCTTTGCTGTTTAGGTGCCTAATGCTTGAAGCTCTTTGTCACTCCTACCTGGAGCCCAAATACAGTAGGTTATGCACCAAAACGCTTTGTATTTTACAGTATCTCATGTTTTGGACTTATAGCACTTTATGAACAGTTCATTATCCCTCACAGCACCGAGCGAGTCAGGGCCAAACCGCTCCTGTCTAAAGGGACGGAAGATCTGAAGCAAGAGAAGCAGATTTTTACGAACGCGCGTAGGCAGCCGACGGAGGACAAGGTCCTCCTCCCCACATCCCACCTTTCCTCACCTTCAGTAAAATCAGGGCACAGCTCCCAGCCACGCTGGTTAGAAATTACCTCTCGGTTCACAATCAGTGATTTCAAAAATCCCACGAAACTCGGAGAAATATTTTCCTGGAGTTTCAGGTGCCGGCGCCAGCTCGTGCTCGAGCCAAGGACAGCCTGTCCTAAAGCGCAGCTTCGCACTTTCAGCCGTAGTAGAAGTCAGTATGAACATTTGCAATAGTCACTTCTTCGCAAAAAAACCCACAATAATTTAGCTTTTTGGGAAACGTGCAGCAATTTGCCATATAATTATGGGCTGGAGCCGGCAGCCAGTGCTTGTGTAGCTTAAGTAAAATGTGAGCTGCCGGTATTGGCACGGCGAAGAGCAGTCCCAGCTAGAAGTCAGGGAGGGTGCCGCAGGGAGGATGGGTGCTCACCCGGCCCTGGCCACCCACCTGGCTCCCACCGCGCCGCTGCCTCTGGCTGCACAAAATGGGCTGTTGGTTGGTTGTCAGCTAGAAGGTGAGACGTGGTTGCAATAAACTGGGGGTGCAGAAAAGCTCCACAAACCTGTCTGTGGGGCAGGAGGCTGCAAGGGTGCAAGTGTCCGTCTGTCCTGGGCGTCGTGATGCTGAACAGTTCGGGTTCCCGCTGCATTTCTGTTATAAAACCAGTTCAGGTTCCTACGAAAAATCCACAAACAAGGGAATTTTGTGGGTTATAGCTGTTCCAATTTCAGCTTGATTGGAGCTGCAGCGACCCGTGCGTCTCCCACCCGGGATGCTGGGGGTGCCTGGGGCCGGGGCAGCATCCAGGTGCCCTTCGCCGAACTGAGCCCCCATCTCCCTTCCTGTGCACAGCCCAGACGTAGCAATAAGCCCACCTCAAGCAAATAATTTAAGGGATGATGAAAGCAATGAGTTCAGGCTGCGATTTTATTGGCAGGAGTTCCCCCGCTGCTGAAATGTCATTTCCCTCTTCAGATAACGGGACAGAAATTTCAGCTCTTCCAGCCTTGAGTCGAGCAGCGGGAGCCGAGAGAAACATTAGCCTCCAGCTAATTGCTCCGTCTGACTTCTAATTAATAAGTGTTGGCCGTGGGAGAGAGAGGACCTGTCGGACCCGAGGGAGCCGGGGGCTCAGCCACTGCGCCCGGCGTCCCGGCGGGGCTCCGTGCGGAAGGGCTGAGGATCCTCCGGGCGGTTTAATTCATTTTCAGACCCCAGGGCAGGTCTGGCACCACTGGGCAAAGCTCCCGGGCCAGACCCTGGTGTGAGCGGGAGGGATGCACCCACCAGGCAGCACCGCGGGGAGCAGAGCCTGGCCCGGCCACCGCCATCAAGAATGCCGCGATTTGCCGTCAGCTTTGCTCAAAAAGGATGAAAACAAGCTCTTTTATAGAGTTCACAGCACGGTTACCTTCCTCGAGGTTTTTTTTCTTATGATGCTGGAAGCCTACCCTGCCTTCCGTCACCAGGCAGGCTTGCAAGCTGCGAAATGCTGCCAAAAGCGTGAGCTCCAAACATGGTTTGCACTGCTTTAGCTAGAACCAGCCGGCGCCGTCCCTGTTCCCGGAGCTGTTGAAGTGGTATTTCCCACCAGGAAGGGCGTGCATTAGGATGGAGACATTTTTTTTTTTTTATTTAGTAAATCAGATGAATGCTAATTAACGTAGCCACGATTGTGCTATTTTGAAAGCGGCGAGTGGTGTAGGAGAAAAGACAGAAGTCCAAAAGATAAAAAGTCATGACATATTAATGATCGGAGACGTACGCTGGAGCTGGCAGAACAGAAAGTGTTATGAATAATTCAAATGAGACAGGATTTCCCTTGCAAGGTCGAGGCACGTAAAAGGGAAGGCTTTTGGAAAAAGCAGCATCATATTCTCCCAGCGTTGCCGAGAGATCTCCATCCATCCGGAGGGTTAAGACGAGTTCAAGCATCACCCAGTCGTTGGGAGAGGAGATTATATTGGAAACGATTGGCACCGCGGCTCCTTCGGTGGGATATGACAGCTGCTGGGAAGAGTTAAGCCGGAATCTTTGGTGCCAAATGAATTAAAAGTCTATTTTTCAACTCAACTGGCAAGTCCCGGAGGAATGGCCATCGGCGAGCAGGGCAAGGAGGGAGCGGAGCCGTAGGCAGCCGGCGCGGGGCTTTGCCTGGCCCGACGAGTGCTGGGATCTCTCACAAAATGGCTTGAAAGAGGAGCCCGGGGTGGAAGATGAATGTGAGTACGCTGCAAATCGGATGCTTTCAGGCTGCGCTCTGCTTTCACACCGGCCGGTCTCTTTTTTTCCTTTAGCCCCCTCTGTAGAAACACAGTTTGGGAGACAGATCCTTTAAATGATGCCCAATCTGAACGCCTGTGAGCGCGGCTGCCCGTCTGGCTCGCCGCCTTGCAGATAGTGTTGGAAACCGTAATGCAGCAGGAAAACCGGGACTTGAGCCCTTTCGGTATAACGTGGGTACAAGTGAAAAAAATCCCCTACCTGGTCTGAACGAGCTCAGACACAACGGGATTTCTACCGGCACGGGGGGAGAAAGCTACAGGATAGTGAAGAACTCGGTGTTTCTGGTTTCGGAGCTCCAGCTCTGAGCCCATCTCTTGCTGCTTTTCAGCAGCTTGCAAAGACGTTAGGGGATTGGCAGCAAAATGTATTAGCTAGCGCTCTGCGTAATCAAATGCATTGCAGCCTCCACGCTGCAGCGTTCGGGGGGCACCTTCTGTTAACCAGCAACAGCTACAGCGTAGACGTATTTCAGGCAAACCTACCGGATCCTTGAGAGACACCCTAATTCATCCTAAGTCAATAGTTTTAACCTTAACTTGCTTTATTGATGAATTTTATACGGACGTTTTCTGTCTTGAAGAGCACGTAAAGGGCAGCGGGCTGGTTTCTTGGCGTGACCTTACGCTAGCTTGTGTGTCTGGAAATTTTAAAGGGAATTATCCCAGCCCTGGTTTTAAGCTGTGGTCATTTGTGGGTGTAAGTGAGACCCTGCAAGCATCTATTTGCCTCCCAGGAGCCTCTTGGGACTCGGCTATCGCCTCGCAACACATTCTGCCCAGGCAAAAATCTCCCAGGTGCAAGGGGCTGCGGATATTGCAGTAATTTTGGGTGTTTGGCCGTGTTTGGGACTCGGCATCTGGCACCAAGCAGCTGCCCCAGCAGTGGGTGTGCAGAGAGGAGCGGGAGGCAGGAGCCCACGGTCGGGGTCCGGGGGGCTCCCCGGGGGCCGGCGGGGCGTGCAGCCCCTCCGCGGCACAGCCCCGGCTCCGGGGGTCCCTCCCTGTGCCTCTTGCGGGGGGCTCTGGTTTCGGGTGCTGCTCTGCACCAGGGGAACCCCCCGTTTTCCCCCCGCGGGAGGGAAGGAGCCGTTCGGTATCTCACAGACACGCTCCCTCCGTACTGCATCGATGGCAAGGGGGTGGCAGCAGAGAAACCACCTGGGGACGGGCAGAGCAAGGAGCCCTGCCCGGGAGGGGGGGTGCCCACCCCAGGCTTGGGGGTGCCGGGCAGGCAGCCCCCCGCCTGCTCTCCTTTGGGTCTGTTTTAAACAGGTTTTGACAAGGTGCGCGTTCGGCTGCTTTCAGCGGGGTATTAACGCTCGGGGCGCTTAAAAATAAAAATAAGTAAATCGGGTTTTTAGTGTCTCAGAGGGGCCAGCGCGGCTGAGGTCCCGTGGGCAAACCCGGCGTACCGGTACCGCTGGCCGCTCTGCCAAGAGCCACAGGAGCGATATTTAATTCGTTTTAATGACTCAGACAAGGGATGGTCACATAACCACGCTCTCGGTAACGGCTGGACCATTTTGAGTGAAATTCTTGGTTGGAAAACATGGCTCCAATCTCGCTCATGGCCAAAATGATCCTGCCTGTGCCGTGCACCGTTGGCCTCTGCCCGGCGTGGGGGAGCCAGCGGGAGCCCCCAGCGTGGCCAGCCCTCCACAAGCAGGGAAAATTAGGATAACTCTTGCGGGGAGGAGAGGAAACAGCCCTTTGAGAGTGAGCCCTGGCAGGACTGCACATGGAGGCGAAGCGACGCTGGAGCTGTGCATGGAAGAGAAGCCACACCAGAGCTGTGCACGGAGGAGAGGCGATGCTGCACTTACCCACTGCCTGGAATAATCACGGGTACCCCCAGGAAGCCACTTGCACGTCACTCCTCTCCGCGTGTGATCCTTGGGAAGCTGCACACACATAACCTGCAGGAACACGGGGGCTCCTGGGCTGTATTTGGGTCAAAGCCCGAGGGGTGGAGGCTGCAGAGCTGAGCTCTGGTCCTGAGTCTCTGCAAACCCGCTGCGTGCTCTGGGGAAATGGCTTTTCTCGGGCTCCTGACAGCGCAACTTGTCCCTGCTCCTGCTTTGTCCCCTTTTTCGGAGATAAGGGCACAGAGGAACCAACGTTTGTCAAGCGTTCTCTAGAGCAGGAGAGCTGCAGAAAGGGCCACTGCTGCTCCTCAGCCGTGGTTAGCATCCCTCAGGGGTGTGCTGGAGGTCCCCCAGGGCACAACATCGATGCCACTGCCGAGGGCATCAAGCCTAGGGCGGAGAGGGAGAAGGCACGATGCTCCCTCCGCCTGAGCCGAAATCCAGCCCCGCGGGAGCTGGTGCCCCCGGCTCAGCGTGGCCCCAGCCCCGAGGGAGCCGTGTCCGGCTCCTCCGTCCGCCCCAGCCCCGCAGGTCTGTCCGGAGGCATTAATAACCATGGCAAAAATGAAAAGGAGCCGGCTGTGAAAGTTGTTCCTAATGGGATCTGTAGGCAGATCACCGTCCACCTCTGCCTCTGACCTCCTCAAACGGGATCCCCAGGAGCGCTGCGCGTGTAACCACGCTAATAAGCTTATACTCGAAATGGGAAAAGCCCGGTGTCGTGTGCCGTCCATCTGTCCGTCCTGCCTCAGGCTTGGAGAGGTTTTTGCTCCCAACCCCGCAAGAGTTATTTTAATTTTCTCCAGCCCCCAGCACCCAAGAGCCGTGCACTTATTAATTCCCGTTCAATTAATAGCTCCCCTAATCTCATTCCGAGACTAATCTCCTTCCAATTGTATTGCAACGTAGGAATTACACGCTTCTTGTTCCGACGAGTGTGATAAGGGGAGGAAGCTGCCTGCGCGAGGAGCTGCAGGCAGACCCGACCCGACCCGGCCACGTGCGCCTGCCCGCGCTCCGGCGTTGGTCCGGTTCTTCTTGCAAAGCCTCCGGGCGTGGGAAATATGGGCAATATGGGAAAAGCAGCTTCTGGACAGAAGTGTTTTCTTCATCCATCCTCGCAGGGCATCCGTGTCATCGGGGCTGGGCAGCCTGGAGCCGTCCCCTTCACCGCAGCAGCCCTGGGCTGTCAGAAGTGCCCTTGCTAGCGTGCCAGCAATATTCCCATTCACCTCTGCCCAAAGAGCTGCCAAATACCCAAAGCAGAAAGAGAGAAAAATCTCCTCCTATGGTGTGTAACAATCCTGAGTTCCCTTAAAAAGCACCTGGGACAAAGCAGACTCTTCTTAAGCATCGTGTCCCTTTAGAGAGGCGCACGATTTTATCCAGCAGTCCGGTGGAGAGCGTTGGTTTGTACCCACCGAAGCAATCCCCCGTTTAACGCAGCCAGCCTCTTTTATCTTAAATACGTTCTCATTACTTTCGGGTTTTCACTGTTAAATGGAAAAGCTGTCAAGTGTGCTAAAATTTATAAATGAGTTGTTCAAGAAGCACAGTGCTCAGAGCGCCCGGGGTGCAGGGCAGGGTGAGACCGGCTGGGGTGGGTGGGATGGGTCCATCTCCACGGCCGGGCTGCAGGGAGGGAGCGGAGGATGCTACGGCTCCGGTCCCGTCTCATCCTGTGCATGTTTGGGGGGGATTCTTGCTTTTTCCAGAAGGAAAATCATTGAAAACTACCGAATTCTGTGTTTAAAACAAGCAAACGAGATTTTCCTTTGAGAGCAGCGCAACTCTGAGACCCCAGAAATCGCATGCGCACAAACCAAGGTACCCTGCAACCCTCTGAAAGAATAACTGCGGATTAAATACCAGCTTGGAAAAGCGGCAAGGGTTAGCTGCCAATTTAAAAATCCCATCGAAGTAGAAGAAACGCTTGGGCTGTATTTTGTGGAGGTTTGGTGCTATGGATAGGAAAGGGACCCGGTTTGGGGGGCAAAGCGAAAGCCGAGCTCCAGTCCCACCGCTGGCTCTCGGGGCAGAGCCAACACCTCGGGGCCGTTTCCAGACCTGCCAGCCCCAGGGAAAAGCAGCTTTTGGCTTTCAGGAGCCTGTCCCAGGCCCTGGCTTACAGGGGTGTCTGCGGTGACCCCCGGCACGAGCAGAGCCACCAGGGACCAGTCCCCACCACGCTGGGGTGGCTGGAGGGGTCCGTCCTCCATCGCGGGGATGGCGCTGATTCAGTGCCGCTTTCAGGGCATTAATGGTTTTTTTTCCCTGTGAGTTATTTTAGGACTTCTCCTTTCTCCCAGCCCAAGCAGCTGTGCACTAAGCATGCTCAATTCTCCCTCCCTCCCATAATTAATAACAAAACCTCCGGCGAGGCTTAGCCGCCGGTGTTAATTGGAGCGCAGCGCGGGCGATGGCAGCCGGCGCCAGCCCTGCTAAGAGGATTATTCACTTTCTGTTTCACCCGCTTCCAGTTCCAGTGGGAAAACCAGTGGCACGAGGCTGTTGCCGAAGCCCGGGCTGCGGTACGGGCTACGGGGACATAAGCATTCAGCACAGCGATGGGCTACACTGTCCTCCCCTTTATATAGTCTGGGTTGGTCTTAGGAGTTAACTTCAGGTTTTTTCTTCCATATAATGTCGGATCAGGCTTTATACTGCTGAAAGGTTCCTTCGCTCCGCTACCCGGCTTTCTTGCAGAGGAATGCAAATGTTGGTCCCACGCTTTCTTGCGGCACAGTCAGAAATACCCAACCCGCCCACTTTGCAGTTTAGGAATAGCTGAAGATGGAGTTTCTGCCTTGCAAGGGTCCTGTAAAATAAACAGATAAAGCTCTCAAGAGCTGGATTAAATCTACCACTTCTTCTGAACTCCTGCGCTTGGCATGTTGATTATTAAGGCATTTAAATAGATACAGTTGGGTTATTCAAGATATTATCCTGAAACGACTGTAGGGAACTGAGTCTGCCGTCTGTTTGGGAGCCAGGCTCTCCTATTAGATACGGCATAACCCTAACGCCAACTGCTGAGCCAAAACACCAGCACCTCTACCTTGGGTTTCAGTACGCGCCTTGAAGCCTCGCTGGGAACAGGAGTAGGGAGAGATGCCTTCAGCAATAACATCTCCCTCCAACATACTGAGAGCTTTCCTTCTTCGCTGCATCACAGGGCTCGGGTCGGGGGATACCGAGAGCTTATGGCAGTGTAATCCTCTTGGTGGCTGCAGGAAAGAGCCCTTCTCTTGCCCCACGGACTCAGATGAAGTTAAAGGATGGTATTGCCGGGTCCTGCACTTGGGCCACAACAACCCCATGCAACGCTGCAGGCTTGGGGATGAGTGGCTGGAAAGCTGCTTGGCAGGGAGGGATCTGGGGGTGTTGGTCAACAGCCAACTGAGTGTGAGCCAGCAGTGTGCCCAGGTGGCCAAGAAGGCCAACGGCATCCTGGCTTGTATCAGGAATAGCATGGCCAGCAGGACCAGGGCAGTCATCCTTCCCCTGTACTGGGCACTGGTGAGGCCGCACCTCGAGTGCTGTGTTCAGTTTTGGGCCCCTCACTCCAAGAAGGACATGGAGGTGCTGGAGCGTGTCCAGAGAAGGGCAACGAAGCTGGGGAAGGGTCTGGAGCACAAGTGCTGTGAGGAGCGGCTGAGGGACCTGGGGTTGTTCAGCCTGGAGAAGAGGAGGCTGAGGGGAGACCTCATCGCCCTCTACAACTGCCTGAGAGGAGGTTGTGGTGAGGTGGGTGTTGGTCTCTTCTCCCCAGTAACAAGTGATGGGACGAGAGGCAATGGCCTCAAGTTGTGCCAGGGGAGGTTTAGATTGGATATTGGGAAAAACTTCTTCACGGAGAGGGTTGTCAAGCACTGGAACAGGCTGCCCAGAGAGGTGGTGGAGTCCCCATCCCTGGAGGTATTTAAAAGCCGGGCAGACGAGGCGCTTAGGGACATGGTTTAGTGGTGGACAGGTACGGTTGGACTCGATGATCTTAAAGGTCTTTTCCAGCCAAATGATTCTGTGATTGCCTGTCCCCGCACCTTATGCAGAAGGCAGCATTGAGCGTGCATAGCACGCCTTGGCCATGCCCGTGTCCCCTGCACATCTTCTCGCAGCCTCTGGCTCCCCGTCCCCAGGACCGGAGAGGATCTGCTTTCCCATCCCGGTGCAGGCGAGCTCAGAGCTCACGCTAACGGCCTGCGACCCGCCGGAGCTATGACCTAAAGACCTGGAAATTATCCCTGTGCTCCAATAATCCCGTGTTGTTCCCTCTGTGATAACGCAGATCGGTCTTGCTCCGTCCTGCTGCCTCGTGCCGGTGCGTCGCTGGTGAGAAGCAGCCAGGAGCTGGCGATGACATTGCTTTATGCCTGAAGCTTTGCCTAAGTGGGTTACAGCCTGAGACGAGCTGTCAATACGTCTGTTTAAATAGTGCGTGCATCAGAAATAGATCTTTTCTCTGAAGTAATAGGTCATGGCAGTTTGCTTTCTATTTTTTGCTGTCCTACCCTGGCATTTGTGCGCCGAGTTCAGCAGCATCCCTCTGACCTGCTGCTCCGTAATGAGAGCTTTCGGAAGCAGAGCTTTTCAATTTTCAGTTTTCCATGGGGAGGGAATAAAAAAAAAAATTCATGTTTCTCTGTCCCTGCAAACGGTGGGGGGCCTTTCTGCTGTGAAAATGGCTTTGGCCTGACGCCACACGCAAGGGGAGAGGTCGGGAAGATGCCCCCGTCTGGGCAGGGCGGCTGAGCCATGGGCACCTGGGACCCTCCAAACCCCCCTGCCTTCAGCCCTGCCCGCGAGAGCTTACGGTTCCCTAGCCTTATTTAAACCCCCTTTGGCAAGAGTTTCTGTGCCCATCCTCTGCGCTGGAAAATGGCTTTACAGGATCAGAGGGAGCGGGGACTGTCAGCACCCACCTCCCCTCTGCTGTCGCCAGTGCCGGTGACTTCCCTGCACGCTTTCCCGTGCCCCGTAGCCGCTTGTAGGCAATGCTTTCACCCTGGAAAATGAGCAAAGGTTCGTTTCAGCTGTCAAATCCAGCCTCAAAGCCATCCTTCATTTCACCTGGCGTTCACCCAAGCGCCCACCCAGCGAGCCCTCAGCGGGGATGGAGCCGTCTTGCCTCCCACCAGCACCAGAACGGAGATTATTTATCCCCGCACCTTCCCCAGCGGAGGGGACAGGCTCCGGGAGCAGGAGCTGCTGAGGCTGGCGAGCGCAGGTGGGATCCTGGGAAGGAGCAGAACAAGCAAGGCTCCTGCCTGCGAGGGTAAGGTCGCTCGCTGTGGCCGGAGGACAAGGCTGCTCCCGTTAACGATACACCGCAGTAATTGTTTACTTGCTTCGTCGCTTCATTTTCCAGTGGGCAGGTATTAAATCAGACTCCTTAGAGGAGAGGAAAATAAATTCTCTCGGTGAATTATGTTCTGGGAGGTCCTATGGAGAAAACCATAAATTCATCAGATGCACTTTGTAAAAACAATTAAAAATAATTTAACTTGACACCAATAGTGTTAAACAAGATTATGAAAAGCGGAAAAAAATGGGCTCACCATTTAATAAGATAATTATATTCGGTACCTATCCTTTTCACCTTCTCTGGCTGCGATTGCAGAATATTCCTCCCACCACCTGCACCCCGCGCATGCTCCCACTTCCAGATTTCTTGAGGAATAAGGCTCCTGGTGCAAACCCATCGCCCATCCGCGCTGGGGATCTGCCGCCAGCCACGCTGCGGTACGCCAACAGCCATCCCGACCGGCCACCCCAGCTCCGGGGAAGCCTGTCCGGGTGGCGTCACCCAATAAATTACAGACGATAGAAATCGAATTGCAGAACAAGACTGTGGCTCTCGCAGCAGCTCCCGTCTCCGGCACTGGGTCATGCAAGCACAGCACCCACCCCGGCTTGTCCCTCCCTGCTTCCTTGGGTGCTATAAGCCCTAGGGCTCTGCCCATCGCTCGGGGCTGGGGAGATGCCGTCCCCATCGGCAGGAACCGGTGGCCAAGGGCAGAAGAAAGCTCAGGAGCTCCACCACGCATGCAGCAAAGTCACTACGTGGTCGATACCCACCCGCTCCCTCGTTGTGTTTTTGGGGCTGGAAAAGCCATAGAATGGGGCCAGAAAAGCCACGGAATGGGGCCGTTGCGGGAGCGAAGCCGTGCTCGAGGCCCCAGCCCCGCGCTTGAAGGCAATCAGCTGAAAAGAGCAGTGAGCGACGGAACCAAGGCAAGACAAAGCACGTACAGTTGCTTTCAGGCTAATATGTAGATTTATGCAGAAAACAAATATAAAGAGCTGCATCTGTTGCAAGCAAAGGATAATTCATCATCAGGGAAGAGGGCTTGTTTCCTCGCAGCTACATTTGCTGTAGTTACATATTTTATTTTTCCCTGGTTTTGCATGTCATGTGGATTTTGGGTTTGGGTTTTTTTTTTTTGAAGTTACATTTCTTACTTTGAATACAGACGAGTACCAAAATACTCGCCAGTGCCGGGTGAGACCAGATTGCTAACGTGGTACGTTAGAAATCTACGGCCATCGGCTGTTCGCTAGGTTTTGCAAAGCCAAGTGGGTAAAAAGCCAGCAACCAGGCTTTGAATGAGTTAGGTGTGATAACAGATACGGGGGTCCTGCCCTCTCCATATTTGCAGCGTTGAGTCTTCTGCGACCCAAGGGATGACGGAGGGAAATCTTCCTAACCAAAATTTCCCCTCTAACAGACGGCTGTTATGCACGCACGCATATTTTTGGAAAGCAATTCAACTTTGGTGCTTGAAAGGAAGCTGTGACCGCGCGGCTGCGGGTTCCGACGCCCTTTGCTGCCTCTTTGGGCTCCGACGTTGCCCCTGCTGCTATGGGGCTGCCCCACGGGCGCAGAACCCCCAGCCAGGTTTCGGGAATAACGGCAGGGAGATGCTCGGGGAGGCTGCTGGCTCTGCCCCAGGCCACAAGAAATGGGTCGGTGGTCTCAGCGATAGCCGTTCGTAAATACAGGTCTGGTCGGCCGAAGCGGAAAGGAGAGCAAAGGCGGGGGACATCCCACGGACCAGCCCACGCCACCAGCACTGTGCTGCCTCTAGCGAAATAAATAATAAGGAAAGCTGGGGAGGAGAAGGCAGTGCATGGAGTTCAGTGTCGTCCCCGAAACGTAGAAGGAAAACAAAGACCCAGCAAACTAAGAACAGTTCGTTCTCGGTCTGTTTATTGAGCTTTTATGTTAATATTGCACTGCTGCGAGGGGCTGTATGAGGCGTACCATAAATCATTAGGGAAAAGCAAAGCAGCGGTACGTACTCCTGTAAACCTGAACTGCATCTAAATGTATCCGGGCTCGTAAAGATGCGGAGACAAAGAAATCACGAAAGATAATTGCCCTTGACTGGGAACTGGGAACCAGCAACAGTTGTAGGCTGAAAATGAAATGGTAATTGAGCAAATTGATGGAACCTGATCCCACCCTTTGAAGGGCACCTGCAGAAATCTCTCTTTCAGCAGTAATTGCACCTTCCCCTCACCCGGTGCACGGGTTCCCTCTGCGTCCCAAGCTCTGGCTGCTTTAGGCTGGGTCTATTTAGATGTAACCTGAATCCACCCCCGCGCCGAACTGAACCAGAAGAGTGGGGAAAGGATGGTAAAACTGCTGGGTAAACGTTATGGATGGGAAGAGGCTCTCTAACTGCACAAGGAATATCCTAACTTTATTTTCCAAACCATTTTCCATGACTCTTGTTTAATAGGTTTGGGCAAAGAAATGATTCACCGTAAGATATTTACGGTCCCAGAAAAAAATTCTCAGCCCTAAATTAGGCAGTGGGCTGGATCGCCTGGGGTTCCACAAAAAGTTGGGAGAAATTCCTGAATGTTGGTTCTTGCTCTAAGCGTTACCAGCTTCAGCTCAGCCAGCCAGGACGAAATCTGCTGCGATACCGATGGAGCTGAGCGCTGTCCCCCCTGGTTTTAATAGTTATCTTCAAACCCCAGCTACGATAACCAGAGGCCCCCGAGGCAGGTATCGCTCTCCTCGATGAAACTTAATTAAGGGTCGATTCCTCCCCCTGGTCCCGCAGCCCTCGCCCCGCACCTCCGCAGGGCACCTGCGGGGTTGGGTTGTGCCCAAAGGATCGCGAGCAGGAGGGGTTTCTGAGCAGAAACGCTGCCCAGCCTTCTCTGCACGTGTTGAAATTCGTGAGTTAATGCGTTTAGAGGAACCAACATAAATATTAAGATGCGGCGGCGCTGTTGTGAACTCGCGTTTGAAATATTTCAGCTATTTCCCTACTTGCATTCCTTACCCGCATGCCTTCGAAACCAGTTTATAAAAGGGCATTTTTTTTTTTCCCCAGCCTTGGTGATTACACTGAATTCCAGAGGCCTTTTGACAGATAAGGAGGATCCCTACTGACCTTGCTTTGTTTACCCAAAGTGTTTTACTGGCCCTCCTGTGCCTGCCAGATGGAACTGGCACGGGGAAAGCAGCCCTGGCAGGATGGAGAGCAGAAGGAAAGGAATTCCCAACCCCACCGAGTGTCGATCAGCCCCAAAGTGTCCTCGTTGGAAAAATATGGGATAGCAGACATATTTCTGGCTTGGTTGAGAGGAGGAGAAGGGATGATGATCTGCAGAGCACATCTGCATCAACCCATCCCGGCTTCCCGGTCCCCGAGATGCCACATGTCGCCCCCGAGGACGGCGGGACGGGGGGCTGCGTCGGGTGGGGTCGCGCTGGGCATGGCCAGGGTGGGGTGGAGGGGGTGCAAACCCGCCCCAGGAGGAGTCAAAGGAGAAGGGATAGGCAGAACTCTTCATCTGGAGATACCCATTATCCGAGCAGCCCTTGGGGAATGCCGGCACCGGCCTGCTAATAACTTAATTGCAGCCCATTTACTCCTTGAAGGGTATTTTTTGGTAATTGCCTTTAATGCACCTTTGTTAAAGCAATGAGGCAGTATTTGCTTCCTACTGATTTCAGCATAATTTCAGCTTAAATATATTCAGGTGGTAATCCCCGCCTCGCCGAAGCAGTGATAAAACCTCTGATGTGTGTATCAGCACATTTCACAGCGTTTGGGAGGAAAATTAGTTATCCTGGCTGGCCGGTTTGGTCCCCTGAACGACAGATCTCAAGAGATTTCAGCCGTTTTCTCTTCTGCCCTATTAAAATGGTCAGGAAATCATTTTAATTTAAGGGGATTTTTCCCTTCCCTGTTTTCTCCTTCATAATCCCCCGAGAAGCAGAAAGGCGTGCTGAGTGCTTCTGAAAACAGAGGTGTGCCCTCTCTTCTCCTTTCCCCACCGTTATCTCTTCGAGCGTTCCCCAGGCGTCAGGATGTGAATTTGTCAGTCAGAGATGCATATTAAAAAAGCTAAATAAGATACGTAAGAGAGGTTGTTTAAAAAACTCGCCCCTTTCCAGCTGCTTGGTTCACGCGACGTTGCCCTTCCGTTCATCCTCCAGCCCATAGCAAATTATTTAGAGGAAAACCAGTTCGGACAGGGACTTTTTTTTATTCTTCGTTAAGTTGCACAAAGGACACCGCGCTCTTCGTAGGTGTGCGTTAGGACACAGCAATGGCCATGTTTGTAGCCCCTACGGAGCTGCACTGGTATTGAGGTGGCCATCGTAGACAGCAGCATCCGTCCCGGTGCTGCGACCCCGCTGCCGTGGGGGGGACCTGCGGGAGGTCCGTGCTCCTCCGAGCCTCGGCGAGGGAGCTCGGGGAGCCCTGCCAGGGGATGAGCATCCCAGCAGGTTTTCTTGCTGTAAAAATCGAATCCCAGTACGGGGAACTGGGGCCTGCCAGAGCCAAAAAAGATGAACACGACCTAAGAGGGGATTAGTTCTGAGACGCTGCCGTCATCCCTCTCCTCCACCTCTGTCACCTTCTCTGCCAGCAGAAGAGCTTTAATGAGAGCGTAATCACTCAGACTCTTGTGATTTCCCTTCTCCCCCCTCTAAATTAAGCAAAGGATTAATTTGCTAAATTTAAATAGTTAAACCTGCAAAGCCAAATGGCAACGTACAGAAACAATTCCCGCAAAGGTTTTGCTTGCAGCCACGTAAGCTGCCCCGCGCCGTGCCCTCCGGTTCCCCCGCGGGAGGCTCCATCCACCCGGGGAGGGATGCAGCCGCCCGGACCCCGTGCCCGCACCCAGCCAAACTGTAGGTGAGCACCCCACCCTGTTAATTTTTCAATGAAATGGTGTTATTTTGTGCGTTTCAGGTGCAGCGCGTGTTTGGTTTGCTGCTGGAGGTTCGGCTGCAGGGATGCGCGGGGCTGGCTGGGAAACGTGGAGCAATGCAGCATCCTTGTGCTTCCAACTCCCGAAGCAAAACCAGCGGGGTTGTGGCATGTGGTAGGGCTAACCCGAGCGCGCAGGGAGTGCAGGATGTTATTTGTGATTTTTTAGAGAGGAGACGACCTTTTATCTATGAATAAGCAGCAGTAAATCAGAAAAAAAACCCCGTTTGAAATACCTGATGCAATGCAAGTTTCTATGGAGTGCAGCGCGTCAGCAGCAGGCAAGGACATTTGGCTGCTCCAGCTTTTAAAAGTTTGTGAAGGTGTTGAGGACCACAGTGCGCAGGGCTGGAGCCCGAGCTGCGGCAGCGGTCTGGGCGTGCACGTGCTCTTCTGAAATATTTATCCCTCTGAAGGCATCACGGAATTTGTGTTCCGATCTGTGGACCGTTTTCAAGCATTTTTATCACGAGGCTCTTCCCCTGCTACTCTCAAGCCAAAGCAATCTCGTTTTCTTCCTTTTCTGGTTTTATTTACCGGGTGGGGAGGTAAGCTGCTGGCCCCAGGGGTCACACAGCACTTAAAGGGGGCTTGAATGCTCCCTGAAATTAGCACTGAGCAAAATCCCACCCCAGCGCCCGGGGGGGAGAGCGCTGCCGCCTCTTCTTCGCTTGGGACAAGGCAACGCAAGAAGCCCCGGTTAGGCGTGATCACGGCTGCTCCCAGAACAGCAGAAATCCCCTGAGGTGGGAAAATCTTACAGGTGAGACCTTGTGGTCAGTACAAGAAATGTTAGGGCAGGTAAAAAATAAACCAGAGCATCAGTGCCCGGCTGCACGGGAGACGGCAAAGAGGGGGGTGCAGCCTGCGGCACGGCACCAAGGACAGCTGATGGAGGGAACAGCACCTCTCGCACGGTGTATTTATAAACGCGTTATAGTCATCACTTCTGTATGAGTGATGCATTCCTTTCCCCAGCAGCGCCTGAGCTTAAATTTGACCTTTTTTTCCTTCCCTTGCCTACACTGAGGTCTGTGGAAATTATTTTAGACGCACCAATACGTCAGCTCGGTTGTATCTGGGACTCCGAGCATCACCTGGGCAAACAGCTAAATAACACCAGCTGCAGCTGAACACGACGAGGAGAATACTCCAACGTCCCCAGGTTGTGGCTCCATCCTCCCGTAGTCGTCCCCGGCCCCTCCGGGAGCTGACAGCAGGACCGTGGCGCAGGTTGTCCCGCTCTCTCCCACGTGCTGCAAGACGTGCGTGGGAGGCTGGCACGGCTCGGCACGGCTGCGGCAGGCAGCAGGCCAGGGCTGCCTCGCACAGGAGTTCGCTAAATCTCTCCACCAGAGCCCGGAGAGCTTGAGCAGTACCTCCCAGCACCGACTGGGAGCTAGGCTGGCTGCGGGGGATTAATCAAGCAAAGGGTACTAATAGGAAACAGCGACAGATGTCAAGCGTGTGGTGCTCCTATATATAATTTGGCCTTAAAACACAAATTCATGAGTTCCTGTTTGCTTTCGTCACGTTGGAAGGTGTCTGTCACCATGGTATCTGTGTGCTGCAGGCAGGACAGAACCAGGCTCTCCTCCACACCAAAAAAAGCAGTTGGTTTTTGTTTTTTTTTTTCCTTGGAAATGGTGTAACACCCATCCTGAGCTGTGGGGAGAAGCTGGGGGCTGTGCATGGGATGGTGCTGCCGAAGGACACCCCGGATGGAGGCAGCTTGTGGGCTCTCCTCCCTCCTCCTCCTCCTCCCCCCCCTCCCACCACTCCCNCAGATGTCAAGCGTGTGGTGCTCCTATATATAATTTGGCCTTAAAACACAAATTCATGAGTTCCTGTTTGCTTTCGTCACGTTGGAAGGTGTCTGTCACCATGGTATCTGTGTGCTGCAGGCAGGACAGAACCAGGCTCTCCTCCACACCAAAAAAAGCAGTTGGTTTTTGTTTTTTTTTTTCCTTGGAAATGGTGTAACACCCATCCTGAGCTGTGGGGAGAAGCTGGGGGCTGTGCATGGGATGGTGCTGCCGAAGGACACCCCGGATGGAGGCAGCTTGTGGGCTCTCCTCCCTCCTCCTCCTCCTCCTCCTCCTCCTCCTCCTCCCCAGACAGCGCCGGAGCGGGGCCATGGCACGTTGGGGACAGCTGTGGTTCCTGGGACGGGCAATATTTAGCAGGGCGGATATTTTAAAGATGCCTCAGAATTAAGGCAGTGACGTGAATGAAGCCAGGGACCCTGCTGGCTCCTGCAGGCTTAGGAAGAAGAAACCACAGCTATTGCACTTGGCTCACGCTTTACGCAAAAGCTGGCAGATGCATTATCTGCAGTGAAAGATCAGAATACCTCCACGACGAGTTCAGCAAGGACGGACCCACGAGATGTGTGGCAGAGCACTTTTATAGAAGAAGAGGAATGGGTAAAAAAAAAAAAAAAAAAAAGCTCCTGAATAAAAATGGCCAATTTTGGGGCCAGTCAATATATTGCCCACCCAATTTTTGGAGGCCCACGCTCACTTGGGTGTGTGTGTGTTGGGGTCCAACGCAGACTCCAGGCAAATGCTGGCAGCGTTTCTCCTGCCCGTGGGACGACAAAACCCAGAAATGCTTACAGAAGGCTTGTACCGGGAAAAGGAAACGTGCATTGATCTCAGTGCAGCCCTTTTCCTTTTTAGGGGTGGTGGGAAGCACAAATTCTTTGTGTTTGGAGGAAACCGCGCGTTCCCATACTATCTCGGGGCAGGTAGGTCAGCGTCATTTCCCTGGCAAGTCCCCACCTGCGTAATGACAGTGGTCAGCTCTGTGTGGAAGTCGATTAAAGAGTAATCCCCCCGCAAAACCCCTGCCAGGCTTTTAAGGTAAATGCAGAGTTTCCTTGGACCAATTATGGGTCTAATTTGGGGTTCTCAGCGGGCTCCAGGCTGCACAGGTGAGAGCAGCAAACCCGTTTGCTGTGAGGAACACAGTCCGGTTTCAACTGAAAGTACCCGTAGGACACGGTTTTGTCCTCTTCCCTTCCAACTCAGCCCAAACTGAACCAGCCCACCTGGAGATCCTCTGGTTGGGGCTCCTCTAGGAGAAAGCACTTTGGAGAGCCTAAATCAACGAGCCTGGCAGGAAAGACAGATTTTCAAAGCTGCAAAAAATCCGAACTTTTTAAAAAGTCACAACCCAAAAGCATTTGGTTAAAAAATATCAGCTCAAATGTCAGCATTAGCTGCTGACTGTGCTTAACGCCATCACTAGCTGCTGCCTTGAGTCATCATCCGAGGACTGACTGGTGCCAGGAACAAAACAGTGTTCTGGGGCAGACGGTCTACGTGGTCTTCTACTCATATCTCAACACCTCCATCGGGGTAGCGTGTCCTGAGCGGGGCTGTCTTAGGTTTGGGAGCTCAGGGTGGAGATGAGGGTGCTGAATGGTAGGTGAGATGAAGACCCAGCCGGTGGAGATGTTCTTGTACTGATGTATTTGGATGATGTCTGTGAAGGCCAGGAGAAGGCGGCAGCTTAAGGGTGGTTGTGACTTCCCTGCTTCCCCGTCTTCCTCCTTCCCCAACCCAAAAGCTTCGGCAATTTCACATGAGCGAGCGAGCAAGCGCGTGAAACGCATTTTTAGAATGGGGTTAGAGGAGTACCAAAATGGTAAAAAGAAATAAATTTAATAGCTTATGATAATAAGCAAACTGGTTTTTAAAACGGCCCTGCGTTCATCCAATGGAAGTAGCATCTTATTTTGATGATATATTTCTGTTTCAGAATAAACTCAACATGCCTTGTTTGTATTAAAACCTCCTTTGCGCTGAATAAAATAACTGTAAAGCACGTTCTTTCATCTACAAGGGCTTGTGTTCACACTCTTCACCCTTTAAAATTCATATGAGTTTCAAGTGTTTCATTGCGTTGGAGAAGCAACCTATTTGATGTAGGCTTGTAAAAGAGAGAAATTACATATGTGTTTTGAATAACAATATCTGGTTTCTTCTTGCGAAGGGTCGAGTGGAAATATACGCTCCATATGTAATTAGAAATGTAGAGGGCTTACTACAAGATTAAAAATGATTGCATCTGTCTGCAATGAAAAAAAAGAGTAAAAAAAAAAGAGAAACTTAGAAAATCATCAAACACGTGTATTCTTGTTAGCCTCATGAGAGAACACCGTCGTTGAAGACAGGGCAGCAGGCAGGCATTTGCAAGGTCTGGCAGCATGGAAAAACGGTGCCAGGGAGTCAACTGAGTCAACTGTGTTGGGTTGAATGATGGTCACAGCGGCTGAGACAGCCTTATTCCACCCGGAACAGGCAAATTTGCAATGGGAGGTGGCCACCCCCCGCATCGTGCCCCTCCGGGCATCACGGACTGGCGCTGCACTGGGAAATTCAATGTGCTACGTGGGAGGGGAGCTCTCTCATCTTCCACAGGACGTTATCAATGCATTCGTCACATTGAAGAAAAGAAATCTTCCTAATCAATCAGGCACACCCTGAGATCCTATAAATAAAGCTTTCCGCAGCCTGCGACTGCCAGACTGGAACCAATCAGGCAGCTCCTCCGCTCTGCTCAGCAGATATTTGCTTCTTAGGGTGGTGGCGATAGTAAAACAGACTCAAATAAAGAATTACGCCCTGCAAAGTATGTCAAATGCCATCCCCCTCCTAACCTTACAGGTGTGCAACCTGGATTGTATTTGGCAGTATAATCCATTTCCAGGATCGAGGCTTAACTCTTGCTCCTCCTCTCATTTGCTAGATTTATTTTTAAAACTGCCATTTGCACAGTTACTGATTTTATGAGTCCCAGCCACAAGTGCCGGCAGCCTGGGAGGCAAGCAGGGACCGAGCGGGGAGGAGGGATGCAGCCTTGAACATGGCTGCTCTTGGTTAACATGAGTAACTGGGGTTAATCCGTGCTGGTAACTGGGAGAGCACCTGGTAGAGATGCTTAACCAGGGAGGTTGATATCATCTCGGCCAAATAAGCCGTATTACTACCCGCCACGTATCATAGTCCCATTGTACCCCTCCCAAGCTGTGGCTGGGAGCCAGGTACTCCCACCCCACGGGGCACGCTTAGATGGGAGAAAAGTGGGTGTCTCCGTGACAGCTAAAACATTTCAGCCCAACTCTGTGCCCTGGCTCCCGACAGGTTACTCCAATCTCTTTTCTGTCTGTCTCACGGTGTCGGTTTTTTCCGTACCCGGCATGAGTTCCTGGGACTGAAACCGTGACCCTCCGTGGCACTCGCTCCCTGCTGCCAAAGAGATGAATGTCGAGCACGACTTGTAAGGCGACAGAGTAGGCACGTCCTCCCCTGCTCCTCCGGTGCAGGTCTGTCACCCCCTGGGATGACCAGCTGCATAGCAACGACTTCAAAAGTCCCAGGAGTTAAATGGGAGCAGATGTTTCCCTCCTTCCCCTCTTCCCTTTACCCCGGTTGGAAGAACTGACAAAGCCAGGCTGGACTGCCTGAGTGCAGGCAGGGCACCAGCAGCGCTGGAGCAGGGAACCACGGAGGACAGGACCCCCCCGGCACTGCCACGCCAGACCTGTACACGCTCACTGGGTGTCTGTGCCACGGCCGCGCTCCGGAGTGCATCGGTGCTTGGCATCACCCTCTCCATCCTACGCAACGGGACAGTTTTAAACCCCACGCAACCTTAAGGATGTGTTTCTTACATGGCTTTCCCTCTTTCAGCCCAAAAATAAATTCTCGATCCAATTAAATGTTTGAATTTAATCATAATTAAGACTAGTTGCTGGCTCTCCCTCTGCCAGACCCCAGGGCTGTAAGAAGTTTACCATCCCCTATATTCTGCCCCACTGTATCTGCTGGGTGGGGTCCGTAGGTATCTGCCACCCGAGGCTCCCAGGCCAGCCGGGTGCTGCCGCCTCTCCCAAACGCCTCGTTGAAGGTGCTCTTCTGTTTGATTAATGCTCGGCATTTCGGCCATGCAACATGAAAAGGTTGTCTTTAAATGAATTTTGGAGCGGGCATGTTAAACTTGGCTCCAGCGACCCAGAATATTTAGACTACTTTTTTTAGCAGAGTTATTTATAGGCTAATCTTAACCAGTGACTTTAAATTACTACCAAAAAAAGGAAAGAAATCGAGAGCGTGAGAAGCGGCGATTTGTAACTTATGCCTGCGTACGTCCCTGGGGTGCGTGGCGGCAGATGCCACTCGCGTTGTAATTAACAACGAAGCCTCCCCGCAAACCCGGGCACCCAGGCCTGACGCAGAAGCGACGGTGAAAGCTGCCACATACCACCCGTTTTCCAAAAACATTTTTTGCCCGTACAGAGCTGTGTTGGGGCGGCAAAACAGCCTTTCCCACAGCTCCTGAAAGGCTGAGGCCCGGCGCTGCCCGCCCCGCAGCCAGCCCTGCCTGCAGGCAGCGGGGCGGAGGGGCCGGGAGCCACCGCGGCGGCTCCCCCGGCCCCGGCCCCGGCTCCCCCGGCCCCG
>VYZW01000740.1:15566-27936 GCA_013401315.1 Balaeniceps rex | reverse complement strand
TTCACTTTAACTTACTGTAGACAAGTGGAAAGAAATACTGTAACACTCAATATTGCCATTAAAATAAGTCCTCCTTTCCTGGTTTAAGAATAGTAGCCAAGAATTGCAAATGCTCATCCCACGTTCCTTTCCTCCATCCTGATAAGGCTGAAGCACACGTTTAGCTNCTTACATTCAATCAACATGCTTTCCCCATAAACAAGGAATAAAAAACACAGATGAAAGAGACTGTAGAAAATGCAAAATAATACAGCAATTATTACTATTTGATATACTCTTTTGAAAGCTAAAAATATGACCTCAGATGTACATATAAAGAAAGTTTTGTATTAATTAGCTCCCAGTAATAGAAATGAAGTATTTGTTAGACAAGTTTCCAGAAGCGCTGATATCTCCCTTCCTTCAAAAAGTGTCATTCACTTGTCTATATGCATATGCTTTTAAATTAACTGTCCTAGGCATGCATAGTCAAATTCGAAAATCCTTTCCTAGTATGCATAGTTAAAACTTTCATTAGCTGCTACCAGATTCAATTCTTCTTCATGAAAAGAAATTAAAAAAAAAATGCCTTTAATTTGAAGAGCAAAATCAGGGACAAGGAAATCCTGCAAACTCTATTGTGAATATTTTAAAATTATAATTATATCCTTTCAAACCATAACATCATTCACTTTAACTTACTGTAGACAAGTGGAAAGAAATACTGTAACACTCAATATTGCCATTAAAATAAGTCCTCCTTTCCTGGTTTAAGAATAGTAGCCAAGAATTGCAAATGCTCATCCCACGTTCCTTTCCTCCATCCTGATAAGGCTGAAGCACACGTTTAGCTTCACTAACAGGAGTGGTGCTATTTAAGTCAATGGGACTACTCACAGCACATACACATTCGATAAGCCAAACATCAGACCAACTGTCCCTTTCTCAAAGTGTCCAGCAACTCCCATCCCTATCAACTACCAGATACTTTAAGCATAATGTTTCAAATGTGGAGCTGTTTAAATGCTCTCTAGTGAGGAACTTTTTAGGTTGGCTTTTTTTTTTTTTAAAGCAAAATTAATTCTAAATTGTTTTAACAGAATGAGTACTGGAACACAAGGCCAGTGTTGGATGTTTCTTACTTTTGGCAGGAATCCTGCAATGCCATTCTTAATTTTCTTTGTTTCATTTGGCCACAATAACTTCCTACTTTTCAAAGAACCAATTTTCACCCTTTCTTTTTCTTTTGGTACTGTCCTTGTTTGTAATGATGTTCTACTCCAACTCTAAATCCCAGACATTGGATTTAGGGAAGCCATCTGCACACCCTGATATAAACATTTACTTGTTGCTGTTGCAACAAATTAAGACCTAACACTTATTGAATATCTCAGGCCTGTATGTCAAAAATTTTGTTACTACCACAGTTTCTTCTATAGATGCAGATATACTACTAGACATTGGCTTACTCCAGTAAGGGATGGGCAATGCTTTAAGAACTGCCCTCCTAACTGACACAAAAGGCCTATCTAGCATAGCACTCTGTCTCTGACAGTAACCACCAACAGGAGGAGCCAAAGACACAGGTTATACGTGGTGACTTCCGACAAAGAAGGTCTCATCTGGACTACCACAGTTGGTGGCTTTCAATGGACCAGTTTTCCATAAACATATCTAATTCCTACTTGGAACAATCTATATTTCTGGCCTCCAATGTCTAATGGCAGCAGTTTATGTTGTGCCCAAAGACATAGCTTTTTACTTTATACCAGCTAGCGACTTTCATATGCCCAGAACAGCAGGAAAGGGAAGACTGAAGCATCAGCACCATTACCTGGTATAGCTGTGTGGTGGGTTGACCTTGGCTGAATGCCAGGTGCCACCAAGCCGCTCTATCACTCCCCTCCTCAGCAGGACAGGCGGGGAGAAAATGAGATGGAAAAAAACCCTTGTGGGTCAAGATAAAGGCTGTTTAATAAAAGGCAAAAGCAAAGACTGCACGTGGAAGCAAAAGGAAAACAAAAATTTTATTCTCTACTTCCCATCAGTAGGCGACGTCCAGCCACTTCCCAGGAAGCAGGGCTTCGGTACGCGTAGTGGTTGCTCGGTTGCTCCAGAAGACAAACGTCGTAAACAATGAACGCCCCCCCTCCTTTCTCTTAGCTTTTATTGCTGAGCCAGTGTCATATGGTATGGAATATCCTTTTGGTCAATTTGGGTGAGCTGTCCTGGCTATGTCCCCTCCCAAGATCTTGCCCACCCCCAGCCTACTGGTGAGGGGGGGAAATGTTGGAGAGACAGCCTTGATGCTGTACAAGCACTGCTCAGCAGTAGCCAAAACAGTGGTGTGCTATCAACACCTTTCTAGCTACCTATACAAAGCACAACACTATGAGGGCTGCTACGGGGAAGATTAACTCCATTTCAGCCAGACCCAATACAAGCTGAGACAGCAGAAGCTTTTAATATAGCTATGGATACATGATCTGTACCTGCACTCAAAGTAGCTGGTCTACTTTTTGGTGTAACTGCACTAGAACAGCACTCTGATTTTGAAATAGCTGCATCCACAGTAGAGAGAATTATTCACTGTTTTAATTATGGCAATATAATTAGCTATTTATTTATGCTAATATATAACTTACATATGTAAACAAATCTTTATTGTACCGTTTTGAAGCTGTGACAAGCCTTTAGTGTGGTACAGTTATAACAGTGCAAAGGACTTTGAGTATACCCTTAGTGAGGCTGGTACCCCTTCATGTAATCCCTCCCTAGCTAAAATAGTCGCATCAGCACAAGCAAACCCAGACATAGGTACAAGGTCTGGATTGCCTCATACTCTACTTTTAATTCCCAGTCCTGAAGAGTGTAATGAGTTGTGAAGCCCTCTTGTGCAGCCAAATAAACAAATAATCATTCAGGGAGATAGATGATCATTAGCAATGATCTGTCCTAACCTCCTAAAGTAAAAGTAGTTTCTAGCAGATGCTTATCCCTTTCTACCTTCCCTGTCTATCACTCAATGGGAGGAGGGAAGGAAAGAAAGAAAAAACAAACAAAATAAAAAAGAAAAGGAGAAAAAAAACAAGGGGGCAGGTGGTGGTGGTGGTGGGGAAATCAAAGAAGGGGGAGTATAAGGTTTGCCTAAGCAAGGATATATCAGGGCAAAAATTAAGTGCAGGTGAAATTCTACACTTTAATTACCACACACTATTAAGCTAAAGAAAATCTTCAAAGAAATTCGGAAACATTTTGGCAGTCAGTCAAAAATATCTAACATTTACAAGAGCTAGCTGAATCTTGCTAGGATTTTTTTCTCCCCTTCCAAGACACTTTACCCCTCAGAACACACACTGACTGATTTACCCCCAACATCATTGCCATGCTCATCTTGCACATGCAGAAAGGAAACAACCTGATGTACCAGCATACACTGTATCCTGAGCTAGAAGTCAGGAAGTAAAACTTCTGCAGAGTGTTCCACTTTAATCGTATACAGTCACACTATCCAAATAAGAAGAAATTTGCTACAGATTACCCATTTTCCTCCTGCATTAATAGTCAGAGAAAAATAATTGCATTTTGCAGTCATTCATACTATTGCTTTTGTTTTTTCCAGCTTGGAGACTTGCCTCAAAGAATTACACTCCAACTACAGCATATCAAGTCAATCCTAACAAGCACTGGGAAGAAGAGAGGAGTGGACAGCCCCTCATTCCTGTAGCAAAGTGTTTTGTGCTTAGGCTATTACAAAAACCCATAGGGAGTTCAGAGAGAAAGCCCAACATGGCTGTTGGAGAAAGGCTATTTCAAACGCATGTAGAGCTGTGACAATAGAAGACAAGATGTTGTGGGGAGGTTGTAGACAAAAGCTGAATAACTACTGCCAGAAGTATATTCTCTGATACTCAGAAAGCTATTTCTAAAAGACATTACCTTATCTTCAGAACCATACCAGGTGGCAGGAATTCTCAAAGAGCATGCTCTCGGTTTATTCTAAATAGATACTGAGGCATTTCCTGAAGAGAATTAATGTCCACTTGCAATCTGCCCCCACTGTTGTTATTAAACTCTACCAAAAATGCACCACAAAAGTTCCAACGTAATCATTTTAGCTATGCGACGAGCAGTGTTTCCTTGAAGTTAGTCATGTAACACAGGAACTATTTCACAGCAACAGTTCATCTGAGCCCATACCTAGTCCAGCACAGGTCACTAGTGGCTGTTTAGTGAAAGAAATGTGAGAAATCGCAAACATAGACTAATACTTTTTCCAGTATATCTTTACACCTTATAGTCATCCATGGTCTTACAAACTACCGTGAGCCAGAAGTTGTCACCTTCACGCTATATAGTAGGTCCTATCTACGTTACAATTTTACCAGGCACAGAAAGCTCCTTAGATCCCCAATGGCCTGTAGCAAGCTCTGATGGATCTTAACTGGGTTAGCATCTCCTGCTCATATGGCGCAGGTACATTGCTGAGGTCAATATAAGCACCTCAGCAGAATATTGTGCAGGCACAGTAGTCTACTCACATGGTACCAACCACATAATTAGTACCAGTTTCCTCCCTTGTTTAACCTAAGATTTTTATTCCCACTATTAACAGAAGTTGTTATGGATGCAGCTCTTAACTGTGTCATAGTTTGGTTGAGAGACAGCTTTGCTGTGAACAGATCCCCTAATTTAGTTATGCATGGGTCCTGCACACTGTATCCAACACTGCAGGATCTGAGGTTCCCCCCCGCATACCCTCCGATCTGCTCTCAAAACTTGGCGGTCAGCCTCTATGTACACAGGTACTAAAACTACAAAAAGCTGCTCACTGTCAGTGAAGGGACAGCACAGTCAGTAGCCATGTAGGTGGTTATCATGAGAGTAAAACATAACCTCTTTAACTCTAAAGAAGAAAATGCATCCAGACACCATTTTCCGACTTAGCAGATAATTTTAGAAATACAAAAGAACGTTCACAGCATAGATATTTGCTTTAACACCGCTCCTGTATAACTAAGGAACAATTTTGGTTCATAAAGAATGATTAAAGTACCAATTATTTTGACTAAACATGCATTTGAAGCCCTCAGGCTGCCATGGACTTTAAATCCATTAATTCATTATTTGGCTGTCAGTGTGGAAAAATGTCACAAGCTTAAAGGTTTAACAAACACTTCGCAATATTAAAGCAAATGGTCACATTTGAAATTTCAAACTGTTACACAATTTTATTTATTAGATAGTGTAGATTACCTTTTGTACACACATTGCTTGCAACGTATTCTAGAACAATTTTGTGTTGAACAGAATCTAATCATATTTTAAGTTTAAATTTAAATAAAGAAAGAGAGAATAGACCCCCTCAAGAGCTTCTGGGAAATAATATACAAAAATCTTTGAGGCTCAGGTGAAACAAGTTGTGCTGTGGGATTTGAAAGATCTGTGGAAGTGTAAGCTATAAAATCACTTCATCTTGGATGCTTAGAAAGGTGGTTTGGGAAAGAAACTCCACTTTTTCAATGCCTCAGTGATATATGGCACTGACACTAATGGCTATAAAACCTTATTAGGGAGTGCTGTGAAACTCAAATATATGAGTTTCTTATGTGGAAAGATTTGAGTATTCACATTACAGTGGAAAAGAGGACATGTTCATCTCCAGAAAGTGGGTTGATTCTGGCAATCTATTCGGGTATATACAAATATCTTAGCTCTCCAGGACTGTGACAGAGGCAAGCAAATGGCACAGCACTCACTCCTAAAGCTCTGGCAAGACTTTCTGATGATTTGATACAAAACTTAACTTTCACTGAATCTTAGTTGTGTGGCTGTTAAAATAAAACAATGTCACATACTGAGGTTTGGGTACTGCAAACTTCAGCAACGAAGCAAAAACAGCAAATCATTTACATGTCTAGATAATTTTAGAATTAAGCTTTGCATTGAGTATGTAAAGCTAAGTGCGCAGACCCAACACTTCAGCAGAACTGGTCTTAACAAGGGGCTGAATGGTCTCCCCCCTGAAGCAAAGCAGGGCACCAAGTAACAAATCCCATTTGGACCCCTGCCTGCCAGGGTCCGGAGAGTACTGACAGCCCCCTGCCAAGGGCTTTGGCTGCCTGTGCTCAAGGCCTGCTCTGATATGTTGTAGCCTTGCAAGCTTGGGTCAGAGCTGTGAGAAGCCTCATTGGGGTTTCCCACCCTGAGGCTTGAGAGCTGCATTCAAGCTCAGGGCTTTGCCCTCAGTCCTCATCTGAGCTATGAGGCAGGTACACCTGTGCCCAGCCTTGCACCTTGCTGTCCCAACCTGCTGACTTCGTTTCCCAGCTTGGCCTCAGCCCCAGCTCATCACTAGGACATGCCTGATGATCACTGGACCATTAGATGATCCCAGTTACCGTCAGCAGTCCTCCTCTGCACTACTTGCTCAGATACTGTGGGACTACATTACTGGACAGTGAGGGCACAGCTGTGCTTACCTTGCCATCACCCTCAGCTCCTGGCTCAGCCTGCTGCTCCTGGCAGCACGGAGCAGCCTGCCCTGGCTCTACCTGTCACCTGCCCCAGGAGGAGAGGAGAACCAGACCTGCAGTAATAATCAGACAACTCTCTCCTGGGGAAAGGCGTACACCTTGCACCAAACGAGGAAGATGTCCATCCCTCTCCGCAGAAAAGACTATCCAGAAAGACCAGAGAGAAAACAAAAACGGAAGACTTTCCCCCTGCTTAGAGGAAAGTGAGAGCCACAGCCTGAGTGCCAGAGTGGGTGCTGAAAGCAAAAGAAGGCTAAACCCTGAAGGGCTCACAGAAACTCTGTGTTTGAAAGGATGTCAAAGTAGATTCCAGAAAAAAGACTGCCATTTTATAAATTCCTGATTGGAATTCAGCCCTGGGAAGAATCAACAAGGAGAACTGGAATAACATTGTAAGCCACATTTAGGGACTGTGCTCTGCAAGAGGCTAACTGGCAAAAGAGAGAAGAACAAAATTGCTAAATCCTACGTGGCTTTAGGTACTGGATTTTCTACGTGAAATTCCCAGTCATTTAGTTATCATACCACACAGGAGAGCCAGGAATCTGAATTACAGAGGTATGTAATATACCCAAATATACCAAATATACACAAATCTCCTGTATTAATTTTCCAATTCAACCAATACATTTGTTAAGGGACCCTTTTACTCTTATTTTCCTTTCACCTCCCAAACATTCAGTTTATCCCCACTGGCATTTGCAGTATCTCAAATGCAGATCTGTCATTCTAGATTCTAAATTCACTGTCAATGTCAATGCAGACTTCTCTGAGCGGCGGGGACCATTCAGTTTCAGCAACCTTGTGCGTGAACATCACATAAGCTAAGAATACCAGCATTAAAAACTGCCCTCACCAAAGAAGCAAGAAGAGAGCACTTTCTCTCCATGTGAAAGTTAAGAGGCTCTAGAGGGCTTGGAAGATATTCTGAAACTGTTTTCACTCTTCTTGCAGAAGATTTGTACATCCCCTCCAATTACCTATAACTGGTAAGAATGCACTGTGAAAGCACAGAGAAGGGCAAATACTCCCTGAACAACAGGCCAGCAGTGCAGAAATGTATGGCTAGATCTCATTCATTCAGAGTATCAAAAAAAAGATCCTGCTCAGCTATCTGCAACATACAGAGGATGGATGCTCCTTCCCATTTTTGTCAACAAGGGAGCATTCTGCCTTTAACTGGGCTGCACATAACATGGTCATTTGAAGGTGTGGAAATATCTTCCACAAGAAAGATACCTAAGCCTGCCTTGTCCATCCAATCTGACCACAATTCCTGCTACTAATAAATGCTACATTCCTCAGTCTGGAATCATCTCAGTGGCAAAAGGAACTGTGTGTTATTACTGAAGCCCCCCAGCCAGTGTACAATCACTTTTTAACTTAAGGTTAAAAAATTAGTTTTCAGTGAAATTAGATACTGTGTGCATCTTAGGAAATCAGAGACAAGGAAAAACCATTTTTTAATGTCATCTCCAAAGCAAAGAAAATGCTGTGAGCAATACTGTGTTAAAAATTTAAGTCCTGGAAAAACAAAAGCCTTAAAAATGCAAGACATTACTGATATCAATTGGAGAAACAATTTAAAAATATTTAACAGGTTCTTGCTTTTCCATTTAGACAGAAAAAAGAAGATTGCAAAATACCTGATAATTATACTACATACCACAGACTTGTGGATACAGAAAATAATTAAGTATATAGTCATGGGCATACAGATTTGCAATTGTTCTTTAATATGGTGAATATAATGAATAACTGAAAGACATGGTGTATTTATATATTTAGAGAGACTTGTCTGAGTGTATTTTTTGCTATCACACAGTATAAGCATATGAATGAAACCTTGGTCCCACTGCAGTCAGTGGTAAAACACCATTGCCTTCAATGAAGCCAGACTTGAATATTTACGTATGTACACCCATACAGTAAATATCTTTTATTTTCATATGTTGAAGCTTCACCCAGTAAGTTGAAGTCTGAGAGAATCTTGGGTTCCTGGGCCTCTGAAAATGTATACCAAATAATTTTGTGCAAAGATGCATCCAAAATCATATCACTGTGATAGATTCTTCTGGCTTCACAGTTCCATATAAATTCTAGTGTACACACTACTTATAGCCTGAAGGTACAATAAACTATGCAAGTTAATAAGAGGGGGCTTGAATTTTTGTTTCAAACAAGCATTTAGTTTATAATAGCAGGAATATATATGAACAAAGGGAAGAATAATACAGTACAAGATTATACAAGAGAGATGGCTCTTTTAACTGAATTTAATCCTTCCCCTGCAAAGATGGCAAAAAAATCCATTTCTTTTGTTTGACCCAGTCCAAAAATTCACTAGAAGTCCTGACATCAGTGGGCTTTGGATCAGGTCAGATAGGAATGCGTTCATGCTCACATGAGAAAGTTAAAATAATTTTCATTTTAAAAGGTTCAAAGAACAGTATATGAATGAAGAAACATGTACCATATAAAAAATATCTGGCCCCATCAAAATAACTAGGATATTTTCAGTATATTCCACCCTAAACCCTTAAGACACTAAGCACCTTAACAGGGATCAGAATATTTGCAAACTCTTATAAAAGGAGTAAAACCAGTAAAAAGCATTGGATAAATATTTGCAATCACCTATTTTGACCAAAACACTGTTGGAAACATTGTTTATTTTACACTATTAGGAACAAATGAATGACAAGGATCTCTTTTGTCTCAAAAGCAAGGCCTCTTGGGTTAAGTAACTGACTCCTATACTTCTGTTTCTGCATTTTATAAAGAAATAAGTAAGCTTCTTGTCCCTACCGCTCCAAAACTAAACTCCCCTAATGGTTGAGAAATCTTCTAAAATCCATCACAGTGCATTCATACATATCTCTTCTTCTACAGACATTACTATTGAACTTTATAATGTCTTCTCCATACCTAATATTTTCATAAGTTTTCATATATTTCCATATATTCATGCAGAAATATCTTCTTCTTTTTCTTCACTGGGCAAATTATCAAGTAACCATATTGTTTCTCAAGAAAAAGAAGGTAAATTATCCTCAAAATATTATTTCCCCTTTTTCTTGGTGTTTTCTCAACTATAATGTAAGCTTAAATCTTGACTACACATAGACATCAGATACTTAAATTTCTACATATAAGCAATTTAAATGCAGATAGCAGAAAATAGCAGAAAAATATATATGTGCAAAGTTAATCACATGCTCATTTTGCAAAATACTTTTCAGCACACTTAAGTAGCAGGAATACTAAAGAGATCTTCTGGTCCTATTAGTAAAAATCCTCTCAGGAAATACACATTCTAGAGACTCAATATTGACAAGGAGCATGGTATCAGTAGTTCAGCATCTTGGCACCGATATTTCATGTAATTTGGCAGTACATAGTCTTTCTAAGAATTCCAGACATTTCTCTTCTATGAGCTGACATTGAAAACCATGGGTTCCTGTTTGCTGTTACACATAGAGGAAGTTTCTTTTGCATTTAAAAAAACACAAAGTGAACCCAATTTACACAAATTAAGCAACAATGCAAGCAGCACAGATCTACATAAAAGTTTCTAAAAATACAATCACTACTGAAGAGAAAAGCAAATAATCAAAACCAGTTTTGTAAATCGGGTTCTTCCTTTAAAACTAATAGTCTTCTAATGCTTTTGTAAGTCTTATAAATCCAAAATCTTGTCATCAACTTTCCCTTCTTTCTTCTGTAGAACCGAGAATTTTTCAGATTCTTAACTTGCTTGCTAAAGAGCTACAATAAGTACAAGGCTTTATTCGAATGCCCGCCTTAGTAATCTTAAAGCTAAAAGGAACTGTTGCAGACTTTCTAGTAAATTATAATACACAAGTTACTTCCCGAAAAATAAACCTGTGAGATCAGTTGCAGGCTTAAAGACAGAATGTCTTACACTTGTGTGTGGTGTTTTCATAGGATCTAACATAATGGCACTGTAATTTCCTCTGTTAGCTGCTATTACAGTACCAGAATCAAACAGCAGTGAATGATAAGAAATGGAAAACACTAAGTTTTAGGAGGACACCTGTCACTGCTTACATATGAAATTGTATCAGTGGTCTAGTCCCCTGAGAACTCCAACACCAGATAAAACATCTTGCTAGCAAAACCGTAAGAAGGAGACATTGATGAATTTCCTTTATATTAACAGAGGCAAGCAGGCCTAAAGGTAAGGCTCCAGCGTACAGAGAGAGAAAGGGGGGGGGCGCGCGCAGAAATCAAAGTTCTGTGAGCAGAGGAACCAAGACAGCCTGGTCTCACAGGAGTCTGCATTTTATGACTGGGATTTTCTAGTGCCTAACAAGGTGTGACTTCCAACTGAAGTTTTTCTAATAGTTAGGGCATTCGTAATGTCTCCCTTCTGCACAGATTCTCTCACTTGTGGTAATAAACAAGCTCCCACCATAAACTCTTTTCAGCAGGGGCATTAATAAAGGTTTTTTCCCTTTATCCAGATGCTTGGGTAGAAATGTGCACAAAATAATCATCTTTGATGCCTCCAGCTTTTTCTTCAAATAATACAGCTGAAATTAGGCAAATAGTTAAAAAGTTAACACTGGAGAACAGATATTTGCAGCGAAAGCAAAAGGTGATAAGTTTTATTAGCTTCTGAAGCCATGGTAAGCTACAGTAGGCAAAGGCTTTGCTGTTTTCTTCCATTAATAAATCTTAGATCATTTACAAAGAGAAGTACTTATACTGGTATTTAGGGATAGCTTTATGATCCTAGGATCTAAACCTCTGAAGTCAGCTGAAAACACTGGAACATAATCAAATTCTAGATCTAATGATGTGGCTAAGGACTGTCTCCTTCAGTGCAGATGTTTCACAAACTTGCTTTTTAAGCTGCCTTCTGCAGACTTCAGTGCAAGCCCAAGCTGAGAGAACACAGATTTAAAACAAAACAAAACAAAACAAAACAAAACAGCCATGCAGCACTGCACCCGCAGCATTGCAAGCCTTGCAAAACCGCCTCAGTTAGCAGGTCAGCCAAGGGCCTGGAGATACTTAGGCCTTCAGGGGTGCCTCTATTTGGTAAAGAGCCTCAGCAACCTCTGGAATAAGCCATGCTGGAAAGGTGCAAAGGTGGTTCAAAATTCTCTTAACCCTCCTCCTCATGGGCCAGATTTGCTGTTCAACCCTACAAAGAAGCTCTCCCAGCATATATTTTGCTTATGTTGAGTAGTCTGAAGCAATGTTTGGTTTATTTATCTACTTTGGATGAGAACCAATCCCAAGGCCCTCATCACACTACTAATTCATTCCTTTCCCATGAGAAGAAAATTATTTCTTTCCTTATTTTTAACAGTCTTCAAACAATGTGAGGGTCTTTCTGGCTGCAAGGTAATTACAGAGCTGCTGCTCACCTAAATCCTCTCACTATTTGCACAGAACATTTTTAGTATGCACTACATCCTTGTCTTCCTTTAACTGTTTCAGTAATTAAAGGCAATGCTGCCAAAAAGATGTTCCAAGTTGAATAAAAAAAAAAAATTTGTTTGCATAAGTAAACTGGCTAATTACTTGGGCAATCTCACAGAAATATTTTTCCCATAAGTTATGTTTAGGCATAGAAAAAGTAACCATCAACTCAGGCATGGAGAGAAAAAAAATCAGTTAAAGCACATCAATTAATTTAAACTTGGTACACAACTGTACACTTGCTTTTTCCAGAGAAAAACAAGAGATTCATTGTAAACACACATCCCTGCACATGCACAGACAGTTATTGGAAGATTGCAACTCAGCTGCTCAATACAACTGAAAACATGCTCATGTGCAGATGCACTCTTTGGGGAAAAAAAGAAAAAAAAAATCAAACA
>VYZW01000740.1:4159-15311 GCA_013401315.1 Balaeniceps rex | reverse complement strand
CAGCAACCTCTGGAATAAGCCATGCTGGAAAGGTGCAAAGGTGGTTCAAAATTCTCTTAACCCTCCTCCTCATGGGCCAGATTTGCTGTTCAACCCTACAAAGAAGCTCTCCCAGCATATATTTTGCTTATGTTGAGTAGTCTGAAGCAATGTTTGGTTTATTTATCTACTTTGGATGAGAACCAATCCCAAGGCCCTCATCACACTACTAATTCATTCCTTTCCCATGAGAAGAAAATTATTTCTTTCCTTATTTTTAACAGTCTTCAAACAATGTGAGGGTCTTTCTGGCTGCAAGGTAATTACAGAGCTGCTGCTCACCTAAATCCTCTCACTATTTGCACAGAACATTTTTAGTATGCACTACATCCTTGTCTTCCTTTAACTGTTTCAGTAATTAAAGGCAATGCTGCCAAAAAGATGTTCCAAGTTGAATAAAAAAAAAAAATTTGTTTGCATAAGTAAACTGGCTAATTACTTGGGCAATCTCACAGAAATATTTTTCCCATAAGTTATGTTTAGGCATAGAAAAAGTAACCATCAACTCAGGCATGGAGAGAAAAAAAATCAGTTAAAGCACATCAATTAATTTAAACTTGGTACACAACTGTACACTTGCTTTTTCCAGAGAAAAACAAGAGATTCATTGTAAACACACATCCCTGCACATGCACAGACAGTTATTGGAAGATTGCAACTCAGCTGCTCAATACAACTGAAAACATGCTCATGTGCAGATGCACTCTTTGGGGAAAAAAAGAAAAAAAAAATCAAACAAACAGATTCAGACTGTACCATTAAGCCACTCACCAGCCCCAACAAGAACTCCTGGTGCTATTAGGCTCTGTAGCTTCACTGTATCACTTCAGAGATGTGGGAAACTCTCATTTCTACAAGCAAACAATTCTGCAGGCTGGTGTTACCAGAACAGTCATACAGCTTCATCTCCTTCTATCACATTTACTTATGATCAATTATTCAGCTACATTTTGGTTTAGACAAATCCAAACTGGGACATGGAAGCAGAGAGAGAAGGCAGGGGCTTCTGTTAAACAAGGCTGTTAAGGTATTATTTGGAACAGCAATAGTGCCCTTCCCCTTACATGGAAAGATACCTGCTTCTTTTACACGCCCTAGGTCAAGTCCAAAACATAAAAGAAATGTGAAAACATTAGCCTTGCTTATGCAAGCCAGAAGTTATACTGATTCCTTGACATTCAATTGTTTTCATGCATAACTTCAAATGAGTCATTTCATCCTAGCACCTGGTTTCCAGACTCTTCATCCCCCGCTTTGTTTGCTTAAGGAGCTCTTCTTGTTCATCTGAATGTTTTTGGGTACTAATTGGCAATGAATTTCCCTTCCACTGCTTTTCGTTCTGTGTTTTCTTGGTGGTCCTTCATCTAAGTCCATTCAAAGACAGTTCTGCTTGCCAGGTACTGAATGCCCTTGAGCAGTGTTACATCACCCACAACTGCAAATAGTTTGCAGTGATCTCTGTTGGCCCAGCTTTAATAAGAATGCTGTAGAAGGGGCTGGTGATTCTGTTTTGGATTTTAGTGTTTGGGTTACTCATGTTTCTATAAAACTGCATATGGGTCACAAAATGACTGCTGGACTAGATTTATAACCTTTATATGGGAAGTTCATCTTCACTAAGACACGATTCCTGCTATGCCTGAACTCAGCTGCAAAGCACCCTATCAAGGCCTCAAGCCCTTCAATGGTAAATATTTATTTCAAAAAAGGTTTGCTTCTGTACTAAATATCAATTATGCAATAGGGTGTGCAGCCACACCTTCACCTTTCCATACTTGTGCTCCAAAAATATAGCAAAGAAAGTTTTTTTCCTCCAAGGGTCTAGACCTAACTGCTGCTGAGAGCAGTTGGAGCATCTTGGAGGAACACAGAAAAAAGACATCACAATAATAAAGAAGGCAAAGAGAGTCAATTTTTGTCTGAGGTAACTGAAGGAAAAAAAAAAACAACACAGACTACTTTTGAGTGGTCATGGCAGAATCTCAGCCACATTTCATGACAGGCATTAACAAGCTCAGGTAAGCCATCCACACACTACGCCAAAAGAATAAGGTCCAGCTAACATCAACAAGGCTGCATAAATAAAATTAAGGCAAAACTTAGACAAATGCCTCGAGTTTTTAAAAAATTAAAATGGCTCCCAGGAAACAAGCTTTGATAGTAGCAATGCTATACTTACTCATCTGAGCCTTTCAGCTGCTAGACGATGCAGGGAAAATTTTTAAACAGAATGTGCCCACCATGCTCTTTGAAAGGAAAAGAATTATGCCAGTAATGACTTTGGAAAATTTACATCAGCTATTTTGTCATAGGATAACTAGAGCATAATTTTTCAGATAGTCTTGACTTCAACAATAAGGTTAACCCTGCTTAATTTCTGAGAGGATTTTACTGTGAAATAATGAGAAAAGAAGAAACAGGGAAAAGAGATGACAGTTTGGGCAGTACCTTTCCAGAAGACAGTAAAAGGTTTAAGCCTGTGATCAAGTCAGTACTGTTTGTTCCAAATAAGGCAGCACATCAAGAAGGTCTGGTGCTCTACCTGTGAGATATCTGTGCAGACTCTTTTAGCCAGTACTTCATATATTGTGTCTTGTAAAAATCATATACGGTTTGCTAATGCTACATATCAAAAGAAAAACAAATACAGAAACCTGGTTCCCCTTAGATTGTTATCTATCTATTAAATAATGGCCAAATGCTCTGCTGGCTTAATGCCATTAAGTTCAATGGAGTCATGCCAGGAAAGAATTTGGCCCTAAGCATTTAATGAGCCTGTTACTTGAAAGATTAGGGGCCAGATCCTCCTGTGGTATAAGCTGGTATAATTTCATTGGCTTCCATGGAACTATGCCAACTTACAATAGCTGAGGATCTAGACTTACAAGTAAAGTTCCTTTTGCCCTAACAAGTATACGTGGCTCATATCCTCATATATGTTCAACTTGTCAAATATTCTTGCAAAGATCAAGCCTGGCCTACAAGCCTTCCTCCCCAAAAAAGCCCAAGTGGTAATTTCTTTCGTTCTTATAGATCAGTTTAACAACATGGGATTCTCTTTCTCCTCTCCTAAGCTTTCAAGTAAGGATTCTGCCAAATTCATACTCTTAAGTCATATTTAGTTTGGCTCTGACTATCACAAAGTCACATTAATGCAAAAATTACTTTGTGTTAGATTCTCAAATATGTAAAAGTCATAAGCCATTTTTACAATTTACATCTATAAATCTTTGTTTTCTTTCTTCAAGACAATATCATCTTGCCTCACAACAATGCTGGAAAGCAAAACTAATAATGCACAAAGCTCACTCTCATTCTCTGATGAAGGGTTATTATTCTGCATGCAATGACATTCAAAACCAATCTTCTGCTTCTTTTTCATGTTACTAAGTACAGATCAACTTAGGTATGTTTATCAATTTTTGCTCATGGTTATGAATGTTCAAAATCATTACTGCAAAAGCTAACTCCAGTCAAAGGCTTTAAATTAACAGTTGCAAAATACAGTAAGAATCCTTCATACTTTCTTCCATCTGAGCTGTCTGATTTAATAGAAGTATGACATTTCTGTTCCTTCTGAACGTGCTGGAAAGCAAACAGCTGGACTATCAGCTGATGTAAATCAGCTTAGCTCCATTAAAGTTGATTTACACCTCTAAAAATCTACCCCCTTAAAAAGGACTAAAATCATTCTTTGACTACACCATGTCAAAGATTTCGGACAATATCACATTAGTAACATCCTTGAGCATTTTAACGCAACTGAAGTTATGACTAGTTCCTCTGCCAGATTTCTGCTTTCGGGTGGATTCTAGGCAAACAACAAGTAGGGTAGTTTCAAGAGAAGAACAGAAATAGAACTGTACTACATTCAAATTATTTAGGAAGACTTTAGAAAATTCTCTGAGAGGAAACACACTGACTTAACACATAACCAGACTTAAAGAATTCACCATCTAGACGGTCCATAAAGTTCTAGGCACAATATGTTGTATTGGTTGATTGAGAATATCTCATATAATCATTTTAATCACTCCAAAATACGCTGATGGAAACTCTGGGTAAGAATTGTCATATGGTCTTCACTTAATTGAAGATTTTTCTGAAATGTATGAAGGAAGTATGCAAACAGTGCATTTATGTAATAGGAATGGTTAGCAATATAGCATTAGGGCACTCTAGGGCATGTTTTATTGGTTCATTAAATCTTGCCTCAGGTGTGTTCTACCACTCGAGGCAAGTATTAATGGACCAATAAAAAAAGACCCTGGGGTGTTTTAATGCCTTAATACTATGGCTGTCTACATTTAAATTAATCTTTTAAATAGCTTTTAAAAATAATTTTCCTTGGTATTTAATATATCCTTCCACTACTTAAAAGTTTGTAGTAGAAAGATGAAATGGCTAGAAAACAAAGACAGAAAAGTCTATTGTCTAATAAAAATGTAAGTACTTTCTGAGCAGTAAAAATGTTAACCTCTTCTACCTCAAATGCCTCTCTCATTTTTAAGATTTCCACTTTCTCTTGTTTTCTGATTCACTCTCATATCATAAAACCACTATGAAAGACAGCTACGTAGACCTGATTGTTTCCCCTATTTGAATCCATCAGAATCAAGTTGTTCTTCAAAGCAGCTTGATTTCAACAAACTTAAAACTTAGGCTTACTTCCCTAGACACCTGCTAAGTGAAACAAGAATTTTGTCAGTTTTACTGCAGATGAACAAGCTGATAGTCTGTAGTAAAAACTGCAAGATCAGTTTCAGCCAGCAATGGACATAGAACAGGAAAGCATAGACCTTGGAGCAGACTGTTTTGGGGAGGAAGAAAAGGGGAAGCAATAGCCTTCTTAAATTACGAAATATCCTGTTTCACATCTTCTGCAAGAGAGAGCATCTCCCCCCTGCCTGACTTTCAGAACAACAAAACAATTGAAATCTCAAGAAATTTCCTTCAGGTGCACTGGGGCTCTTGCCAACACACTGGTACCAGTCAGTAGACACAGCCATGCTACAGAAAACAAGCTGAGTAGGAATGGCTAACCTAAGGATAATAAACTAAAAATATAAGGCATGAAGATAAGCATCATCTTTGAAATCTGCATGCCTGTTTGATTAGAGCAAAGTGACATCATACACAAGTGTCTTGTGACACTTCCTTCCCCCAGAAAGTGTTTTGTATAAACCAATGAGACTCTAGTTCAACGTTTTTGGGTTTTTTTTTTTAAAGTAATAATTATAATTTCCAGTGCTGCAAGTGAGGTTGCAGAGTTGACAGTAGAGACTGGTTACAGCAGACAGTGGTAAAGGCCTTGTTGAGAACAAGAAAAATTTCTGTGGATTCAGCTGCAGCTGGAGTAAAACTTCCTGGGAAGCCAGTCACATACTGTCTGACAAATTCTGCTCACACTGGAAGTTTGTATTTCTTTCCTTAAACTGACTATAAAAGACTGAAAGCTGTTGAAGGGACGTGTATATGCCCCACTCAGAGCATTGCCCTGTATCCAGAGATATCATTTAAATGCACAATGATTGCTGACAGGGTAAACTGTTCCCAAAATCAGCTTGACAGCATTTAAGAAACACTTAATGTGGGTACATCCAGCTATAAAAAAATGCTAGTTACTGGCTCAGTGATCGCCTTAGAGTTATACAGCACCAAGTGCATATTCTTCCACTTACTAGACAACAAGAATTTCACCATCATTTTGGGACCAGAATGTGTCACTGTCTGACACATTGAATACTACCTTCCTAGAACTTCCATTGAAATTCATGGCACCATGCATGCTAGTCAATATGAAGAGGCATATAAGGACTTCTTTTAAACTGCAATGAGACTGGCTCCTACAGAAAAACCTTATTTATCCCCCAAATTAGGTACTAGTCCTACTATGTAGGTTATTTAAGTGGATTAGCCAAGAGAAGAGCTGATGATGCACTACGTCCCTTCATTCTAGTAACAACAGATTTAGTATGTATTTTTAATGACTCTTTCTCTTCTTGTATGCAAGCTGTGTTCTAACAGCGTACAGAAGCATAAACAACAGAATCCAAAATATCCCAGGATTCTCCTGTGTCAGCCACTGACCAATGGTTATCTCCAGTCTGGCTCCAAAGCAGATATGGTGTTTTTCCTGCAACAAGAGAAAAGTCCTTCTAAATTATCAGTAAGTAGCAAGGCCAACCTGCCAAGTCTCCTCAGCCTACAAAGAAATTGATTGTGTCACTGTTCTAGTGCATGAAAATTAACAATTCCAGAACTGGATGCATCTCCAAGTTGACTTCTACATCCAGAGGCATAAATATTTTCCAAATAATCACAGAATCATAGAATCATTTGGTTGGAAAAGACCTTTAAGATCATCGAGTCCAACTGTACCTGTCCACTACTAAACCATGTCCCTAAGTACCTCGTCAACCCATCTTTTAAATACCTCCAGGGGTGGTGACTCGACCACTTCCCTGGGCAGCCTGTTCCAATATTTGACAACCCTCTCTGTGAAGAAGTTTTTCCTAATATCTAATCTAAACCTCCCCTGGCGTGACTTGAGGCCATTTCCTCTTGTCCTATCACTTGCTACTTGGGAGAAGAGACAGACATCCATCTCGCTACACCCTCCTTTCAGGTAGTTGTAGAAGACGATAAGGTCAACCTCCTCTTCTCCAGACTAAACAACCCCAGTTCCCTCAGCCGCTTCTCATAAGACTTGTTCTCCAGACCCTTCACTAGCTTCGTTGCCCTTCTCTGGACATGCTCCAGCAACTCGATGTCCTTCTTGTAGTGAGGGGCCCAAAACTGAACACAGTAGTCGAGGTGCGGCCTCACCAGTGCCGAGTACAGGGGAAGGATGACTTCCCTGGTCCTGCTGGTCACACTATTCCTGATACAAGCCAGGATGCTATTGGCCTTCTTGGCCACCTGGGCACACTGCTGGCTCATATTCAGTCGGCTGTCAACCAACACCCCCAGATCTCTTTCTGCCAAGCAGCTTTCCAGCCACTCATCCCCAAGCCTGTAGCATTGCATGGGGTTGTTGCGGCCCAAGTGCAGGACCCGGCCCTTGGCCTTGTTGAACCTCATACAATTGGTCACAGCCCAAGATGCTTTGTGCAATCCATATGTAAATACCCAGGCTAGGTATTACAACACTCTAAGATATCAGCATTGCTTATTGCACATGAAGTGTTTCTGAAAGGAAACGCAGGAGTACAACTGCCTTTTTTTCTTTAATTCTGTTAGCTAAATCCACCAAGAGATCCCACCTAGAGCTGTATTTCTAGCGCAACCACTTGAATTCACATTAGATTTATCTCACCCTATAAAAGCACAATTCATTAAACAGACTGATAAAACTGGTCTGTTTAAACTAAGGCAATTTTATCACAGTCATTTCAATTATTTAACACTGCTTTCTTAAATCAGTACTTAAAGCTTTCCTTTGACAAGTATTCTTTTAAATAAATGAGCTGTAATTTAAACAATGAGAAAATAATGACCCAGAACAATGTATACAATTAGGGAGATATTTTCCAAATATAAATGCTCGGTATTTTTTAAAAGTGATACACAATGTCTCAGGCAATGAACACTTACACACTGAAGTGGCTTTCACAGTTGATAGTGGGATCATCCAAAGAACTTCTAACCCAAAGAGCAACCCCTAATCCCAAATTTTGACAAGGTTTTACCACAAGGATGCTGTTGGACAATTTAAGATTGTCCAACTCAATCTGTCCAATTCTTAGCACAGGACAAAAATTATGGGAACATTACACTGTTGCCATGAAGCCAATGACATATTTTAACAGAGCTCTGCACTGAGCTGTAGCAGACTATATGAATTTGAACCAGGGTAACAGTCAACGGTTATAAACCAAGTTTGACAGAAGGCAAGCAAAATCCATATGAGCTTTTCAAACACTCTTGTGTGCTTCTGGTGAACTTTTTTTGTTCTTTTTTCTTCTAGTTAGAAAAGGTTTCTTAAACAGAAGACCTGCCCGAGGCCTGCATCATTCTATTTTGTATATCATGCAACTTTACTGAAGTCACTGAAAGAATGTGAGTGTGAATTTTTAAAGACCTACTAATCAAAGAGCCCAGTGCATTAGCTTTGGAATGATCTGGACATACCTTCCCAATATTACCTTTATTCCAGCTAGTATCTCCACCCTGATGGCTTTTACAACAAATTCTAGATCTTCACAGGACATAAGCTGCATACCTAATTTGCCTAACTCCACATCAATGACAACAAAATGAAACATGCATTTCAGTTGTAAGACCACCTGCAATAAAGCTAGGTAAAACTCCCAAGTCAATTTTACTCATTCCTCATTGAAGCAATTCCCTATACTGAATTCACTATCACACACACCCACAATGAAACGCTGAATCAAATTTTAGCCACAAGAGAAAGATGTTGCACAATCTCCATCCTAAATAAGTTTACAGACTTTTTAGATTAAATAAATAAAGTTTCCTATCAGGTACCTCCTTTGAGTTAGTCATGTATAGCTAAGCATTCAGCATGCTATAACAATTCAAATTTAAGCTTTCCTTGTTCAAAAACAGAGCAATTAGCCTTCAGGTTATTTCAAAGGAAGAAACAGCCTTCACCCAGCCCTAAAGAAAGGACATGGTTTTGCAAGACTGCCCCTCTGGACCAAGTATTGAAATTCTGCTTTGTCATCCTTATAAGCAGCACTCCTGTATTTGGACTGCACTGCAAGCCCTGATAAATAACATACAATGATACATTATATGTACACAGGTACTACACCAATTACTTTCACCTGCCCATAGTCGTTCACATATTCCCATACTTGGCTTGTTGATCATCATGCTACAACTTTGTGTAGTCTAACATTATGCCTAATTCTGAAAGACAGTGAGCACAATTCAGCCCCCAGGACATCATGTAGATAACACTCAAACTTCATAATACATAAACATCTGGTTGCATCAAGCTCAGATTTTAAACTGGACTCAAAATTGTGTCTTAATGCAAGAACAGAAGCCTGCTTTCATGGAAGCAAATTAGCAAAATAATCTCTATGCTTGGTCATGTCATAGTATTATACAGGTAACCACTATTAAATCATACTAACATTTTACTACCCCAGGAGCTTGACTGAAGTTAGTGGAGCTGCTCCTGCAGTAATATACTGCTCAGCCTGAGTGAGGCTGGCAGAGTCTGATCCTCACTGGCATTCAGATCATCACTGTCATTGCCGTTGTTGGATATGAAAGTGGACTGCTTCTATCATTGATTGCCTTTTTAAGCTTATGTGAAATAAGAACCGTTTGGCATAAACGAATTCCAAAATTTTCAGACTTTTCAGCTCCAATCATTCTGAACACAAATTCCCAATTCCTTTTCAAACCACAAAGTTTGTAATATTGACAAGAGATGCATAAATAGTGCTGAGATTAAAAAGAAAGAGTATTTGTGTGTTTTAGCTTATATATACCATTCCTATACCATCAATTGCTGACATACAGCCTTTGAAAAATAAACAGATCTATGCAATTGCTACATGGACCTCCTGTGCAGTATAAATACATATTCTGCTAAATATAAAAACAGTACGCATGCACAAAAATATACATGCACCATGATTAGTTATAGAGGAGCTAACAGAAAGACAATGCCTCCTGGGTTTACTGAGCAAATGTAATTTCTATAATGAACCTTTTTTTTTTTCAATCCCTGATACTTTTAGACCCAGGAAATAATGTAGAAGTTTTCATAAGAGAAAGTAGTACAGTGGCAATACCATGAAAGAGAGAATTGATCCCAAACAAATGAATATTAAATAGTCAGACATTAAAAGAAAGCACACAACTGTTGCTTTAGGAAGGGGGAAAAAAAAGCCACACCATTTTCAATAGTCATCAGCAGCCAAAAAACAACACAAAACCTCCATTAGTGTTTATTGATGATAACTACATATGCTTCTGTTAGTATTCTAGAGCTAGCCCTGCCATAGTAATGTTTATTATTACTCTTTGTAGCTGTAGGCAGCTAGAGGCTCACTGTTGTCTGTCCCTTTCTCATCATTTTAAAAAGATTAATCTTTAGACAATGATCTGCTGATACCATTAATCTTAGTCTTGAACTTCTTTGTTGTTCTTGCCCAATAATGAACAGCACTACAAAATATGCCTTGCCTTCAAACCCAACAGGGACCTGATTTGTTGGGACCCTCCACTTTGAGTAATTTTTCACTGCAGCACAACATAGATGTAAAATGGCAACCTAGGTGAGACAGCCTTATTCTCTAACATCACTGCACCATTTTTATACCAAGCCAACTCCATTTATGTTAATACAATTATAGCTGCTGCCAGAGTAGAAAACTACAGTGTCAGGGTTTCACATGCACTCTATGACACAGATGGTTATGCAGGTGAATAGTGTATCAGAAAATAGTACAGAAGTTTTCATCTTCTTTGTATTACAGGAGAGAATCTCTGACAAGGGGTAATAAGTTTTCTAGAATCACTACTCAAATGTTCAGCTGCTCATATATTTCCCCCTTAATAAAAACTCCAGAACTCTATGAAACTTCTGTCACTCCTACCCTTTCATTTCCCTTGTTTTAAAATAATCTTTGCTAGAAATAAGAAAAAAATATTCCTCGCTCCACAAAACATTGACAAGTAATTTTTGTTTGCATCTTCCAGGAAAAAAAAATGTAAACCCACTGAAAATTGAAAATTTTAATTATCAAGCATAATTTTTTTTCATATAGAACATTTTTCATTAAAATCAAAATTCAGCAGAAAATCCAGTTCTCCAGACAGCAATACTGTTCCACCCTGGTTAGCCCAGGTCTAGAGGGCACTATTCACTCAGATAAAAACAACGATATTGCTTCCAAATCCAAGCTTTTTCCGTGAGCTAGTATACTGCTCCTGCTCAGAACTGCTGGTGATGCAGTGTTAATACATTTAAGCTTGTGCATGGCAAAACTATTGACTGTGGTTTTCTTCTGTTCAGTATATCTCAGCTCCTTAGAGTTCCAGGCAATGGAGAACTGAATGTAATAATCTGTATGTCAGATAGGCACAGATCATCTTCAGTACATTCACTACAACACAAACTTAA